>WOXC01011919.1:157500-222390 GCA_011680675.1 Gymnobelideus leadbeateri | reverse complement strand
TAATGGAAAAGTCAAAGGGGGTATGGAAAAAGGTATGGGAGAGAGCAGATTGGATGAAGGGATATCTTGTAGGACTGCTATTTTGGGGAGGTGGGTAGGGGAAAAATGGGGGGAAATTGTAACTCAAAATCTGGCAGAAATGAATGATGTAAAACAGGAGTTAATAAAGCATTTGCTTAAGAAATAAAAAAAAGAAATTAAAAAACAATTGAATTAGTAAATAAAACTGAGAGCTGGTTTTATGAAAAAAAAAAAAACAATAAAATTATAGACCCTAAGTCAATATGATAAAAAAAAGAAAGAAAACAAATCATGAGTATCAAACATGAAAAGGATGAATCTACCTCCAATGAAGTGGAAATCAAAAAATAATTAGGAAATATTATTCCCAATTGTATGCACATAAATATGACATTCTTAGTGATATGGATGAATGAATATTTACAAAAATACAAGTTGTGCAGATTAACTGAAGAGGAAGTGAATTACCTAAAACCTCCATCTCAGAAAAAGAAAGTAAACAAGCCATCAATGATCTCCCCAGGAAAAAAATCCCCAGGGCCAGATGGGTTTACTAGTGAATTCTATGAAACATTTAAAGAATAATTGATTTCAGTACTCTACAAACTATTTGGGAAAATTAGTGAAGAAGGAGTCCTAGCAAATACTTTTTATGGCACAAATATGCTACTGATTCCTAAATCCAGAAGACAGAAAACAGAGAAAGAAAATTATAGACCAATTTCCCTCATGAATTTGGATGCAAAAATTTTAAATAAAATATTAGGTAAAAGACTATGACAACTTCTCACAAGAATAATACACATTGATCAGGTAGGATTTATTCCAGGAATGCAAGGATGGTTTACTATTAGGAAAACCATCAGTATAATTGATCACATCAACAATAAACCTAGCAGAAACCACATGATTATCTCAATAGATGGAGAAAAGGCTTTTGACAACTTACAAATTCCATTCCTATTAAAAACACTGGAAAGTATAGGAATAAATGGAGCCTTCCATAAAATAGTAGATAGTATATATTTTAAATCATCAGCAAATATTATATGCAATGGGGTTAAATTATAAGCATTTCTAGTTTGATCAGGAGTGAACCAAGGGTGTACACTATCAATTGGACTTTTTTAAATCTGGTACTAGAAATGTTAGCAGTAGCAATTAGAGAAGAAAAAGAAATCAAAGGAATACAATTAAGAAAAGGAGAGATCAAGCTATCACTCTTTGCAGATGATATGATGATATACTTAGAGAAGGCTAGAGAATCAAGTAAAAAACTGCTTGAGATGATAAATAAATTTGGCAAAGTTGCAGCATATAAAATAAACCCACATAAATCCCCGGCAATCCTATATATCTCTAATGAAATTCAACAACAAGAGATAGAAAGAGAAATCCCATTTAAAGTACCTGTAGACATTATAAAATATTTGGGAATCTACCTGCCAAAATAAACCCAGGGCCTGTATGATCACAACTGCAAAACATTCCTCACACAAATAAAGTCAGATCTAACTAATTGGAAAAATATCAGTTGCTCATGGCTGTGTTGAGCTAATATTTTAAAAATGACAATTTTACCCAAACTAAATTATGTATTAATGCCATACCAACCAATTTACCAAAAAACTACTTTATATACTTAGACAAAATAGTAACAAAATTTATTTGGAAGAACAAACAGTCTAGAATATCAAGGGAATTAATGGAAAGAAATGCTAGGGAAGGTGGGCTTGCTATATCAGATTTTAATCTGTATTATACAGCAGCAGTACTCAAAACTGCTTGGTACTGGCTGAGGAGTAGAGTAGTGGATCAATGGAATATATTGGGTGCATGAGATCCAGCAGTCAATGAGTATAGTAATCTATTGTCTGATAAACCCAAAGACCCCAGTTTTTGGGAAAAGAATGCGCTATTTGACAAAAACTGCTGGGAAAACTGGAATACAGCATGGCAGAAACTGGGCATAGACCATTATCCAACACCATATACCAAAATCAAGTCTAAATGGGTGCATGACCTAGGTATAAAGGATGATACTGTAAACACACTGGGAAAGCAAGGAATAGTTTACCTGTCAGATTTCTGGAGAGGGAAAGACTTTAGGACTAAATAAGAATTGGAGATCCTTATAAAATGCAAAATGGATAATTTTGATTACATTAAATTGAAAAGCTTCAGTACAAACAAAGCCAATGTAACCAAGATCAAGAGGGAGTTGGCAAATCGGGAAAGAATTTTTACAACCTATGTCTCTGATAAATGACTCATTTTTAAAATATACAGAGAATTGAGTCAAATCTACAAAAATTCAATAAATTCCCCAATTGATAAATGGTCAAAGGATATGAACAGGCAGTTTTCAAAGAAAGAAATTGAAGATATCTATAAGCATATGAAGAAATGAAGAAATCACAACTGATTCGTGAAATGCCAGTCAAAACAATTCTGAGGAACCATATCTCTCCAGTCAGATTGGCTAAGGTGACACAACAGGAAAATGACAAATGTTGGATAGGATGTGGGCAAATTGTTACACTACTGCATTGCTGGTGGAGTTGTGAACTTATTCAACCATTGTGGAGAGCAATCTGGAACTATGACCAAAGGGCTCTAAATAATTTCATACGTTTTGACCCAGGAATACTACTTCTAGGGTTGTATCCCAAAGAGATCATAGAAGTGGGAGGAAGACCCAAATGTACAAAAATATTTATAGCAGCTCTTTTCGTGGTTGCATAGAATTGGAAATTAAAGGGGTGCCCATCAACTGGGAAATAGCTAAACAAGTTGTGGTATATGCATGTAATGGAATATTATTGTGTTATAAGAAACGAGGAGGAGGCAGTTTTCATATTCACCTGGAGAGGCTTATACAGACTGATGCTGAGTGAGAAGAATAGAACCAGGAGAAATCTGTATATAATCACAGACACAACATAACTGTGATGACCACCTATGACAGACTGGCCTCTTCTCAGCAATGCAGTGATATAAATCAATCCCGACAGACTCATGAAGGAGATTGATGCCTACATCCAGAGAAATAACTAAAAAGAACTGAGTTTGAATCCTGATGGAAGAAAACTAATTGATCTTTTTCTTTTCATTGTTTGGTTTTATCTCTTTTTACCATTTTTCATCCCATCTAGGTCAATACACCTTTGTAACTCGACTAATGTCTATTGTGAAAGTATTTGCAGATCCTATACTGGACTATATGCCATCATCACGGGTGGGGGGAGTGAGGCAAGAGAAATTTCAAACTCAAGGAGCTACGGATTTGAATCTTGTAAACCAAAAATAAACAAATAAATTAAATATATCATCATTCTTACTTTCCTTCCAAAATTGTTCCAATCTTTTGGTGAATTATGGTTGAGGAATCGCTCTTATATTTATTTTTAAATCACCCCTTATGAGTTTTTTATATAATACTTTTATTCCAATGAAACAATAAGAAAAGATTATAGAAGTTTCATTGAAAAGCATTGACTTTCCTTCTATGATCTTTTTTTTCCCAAATGCTATAATAACTTCTGGTTTACATCATTCATTTCTGCTGGATTTTGAGTTAAAAATTTCCCCCATTTCTCCCCTACCCACCACCACAGAATAGCAGTTCCACAGAATAGCGCCCCCCCATCCAATCTGCTCTCTCCAATATCTTCTCCCATAGCTCCTTCAATTTTACCATTAGTGCAAGGTGAATCTCTGTGCCTCAAAGCCTGCACATCTTATCTCCCAATTACATGCAAAATAGTATTAATAATAATATTTATATATATTTGAAACATTTAATTTTAAAACTTCAAATTTCAGATCCATTCCCTTCTTCCCTTTCACCCACTCCCACTGTGAAGATAAGCAATTCAGTATATGTTGTACATGTATAGCTATGTAAAACAGTACCATAGTAGATATATTGTAAAAGACTGGCTATACATCCCTCCCAACCATCCCACCCCCCAACCTGGCCCATTCCCTTATTTGATCCTGTCCCTATTCAAAAGTGGGTGCCTTCAACCTCCCCTACCCACAGCATGCCTTCCCCTCCATCATCCCCCCTCTCATCCCCCTTCCCCCTACTCTCCTGAAGGGTGAGATATCCCATTTAGTATTTATGTCATTCTTTCCCTGAGCCAAATTCAATGAAAATATGGTTTTTCCTTTTTGCCTTCCTGTTCTTCCTCTCCCCTGCAACCACTTCCCCTTGCCTCTTTTACATGAGATAGATCCCCCCCATCTTCCCCCATCTCTTCTTGCCCCATTCCTCTCTTACCTCTTAACTTTTTGCCCCTTAAGTATCATCCTTTCCCACCAAATTGGACATGTGCACTCTATCCATAAATACCTGTAAATATATATACACCCATTCACATATGTATTCATATGCTCATATACCCTACTTCAATTATTTCCGATTCAAATCTGTTTTTTTTTTTCCTCAAGAATCATTGAAAGTCCTCTATTCCACTGAATGACCATATTTTCCCCTGAAATAAGATACTCAGTTTTGCTGGGTAGGTGATTCTTGGTTTTAATCCCAGGTCCTTTTCCCTGTGGTATATCATATTCCATGCCCTTCAATCCCTCAGTGTAGAAGCTGCCAGGTCCTGTGCTATTCTGATTGTGTTTCCACAGTATTGAAATTGTTTCTTCCTGGCTACTTATAGTATTTTCTCCTTGATCTGGAAATTCTGGAACCTGGCTATAATATTCCTAGGAGTTTTCTTTTTGGGATCTTTTTCAGGAGGTGATTGGTGGATTACTTTAACTGCTATTTTGCCTTCTGGGTCTAGAACATCAGGGCAATTATCCTAGAGAATTTCTTGAAGGATGATTTCTAGGTTCTTTCTTTGATCCTGACTTTCAGGTAGCCGAATGATTTTAAATTATCTCTCCTGGATCTTTTTTCCAGGTCAGTGGTTTTTCCCATGAGATGTTTCACATTTACTTCTATTCTTTCAATTGCTTGGATTTGTTTAACAGCATCTTGATTCCTCATAAAGTCACTAGCTTCCATTTGTTCCATTCTAATTCTGAAGGGATGAATCTCCTTATTGAGCTTTTGAGATTCTTTTTCCATCTGGCAAATTTGTCTTTTTAAGGCATTCTTCTCCTCATTGCCTTTTTGACCCTCTTTTGCCATTTGATTTCATCTATTTTTAAGGTGCTATTTTTCTAAGTCAGGCTGTTGACTCTCATTTTATACTTTTCCTGCATACTTCTTATTTCTCTTCCCAATTTTCCTCCACTTCTCTTATTTGGTTTTTAAAATCCTTCTCAAAGTCCTCTATGGCCTGCGACCCACTAGTATTTTCATTTGGGGCTTATGGTGCAGGATTTCTAACCTCACAGACCTCCTCCTGTTCCATGCTTTGATCCTCTTTGCCCCCACAATAGGAGTCTAATGTTGAATTTTTCTGTTTATTTTGTTTACTTTGGCTAGGCATGTTGCCACTTAATTACTTTGCTTGTGGGCTTTTTGCCCCAGTAGGACTCTGCCACCAGCCAGGGGAGATTCTGTCCCCAACGTTGGGGTTTTCTCAGCTTCCTGAAGTATTAGTTGGGTGCCCTCCCTGAAGCCCCCACACACTCTGCCAAGCTGGTCACATACCCCAAAGCCTCCACCCCAGACCACAATCCAGATCCAAGAAGGTTAAAGCAAGTGCAATTACTCCCAAGACTTATTGCTGGATCCCCCTACATTCTGCAGGCCAGGAGCTGAAACTGCACCTGAAGCTGCAAAATGGCATCTGTGCTGAGGCTCCTCAGTGGCTTCTCACACCCACAGGAAGAATCTCATGTGCTCCCACATACTGGTCCCAAAGTCTATAGAGCACTAACCTCTCACTTTGTGCTAGGCATCTGTGTGCTGGTAAATCTGGAAATATCACATCCGCTGCTACTTTGGGGTCCCTCCATCTGGGTTCTGGTCCAGCCACCCTGGAGCTAAAACCTCTGACTCATATGTTCCTGCACTTAGCTCCCAGAGCACTGTACTGGCCATTCCCTGCCATGATGCAGGGCTGTCCTCAGCATGAGCTTAGCTTCTCTGTGCCATTCTGTGTGTTCTGGAGCTCCAGATGTTGTTCAGAGTCCCCTTTTACATAATTTTGAATTGGTGTGGGCTGGAGCACCATGGTAGTGCTGTTTCTATTCCACCATCTTGGTTCTGCCCCCCATTTATGTTCTTTAAAATTAATATTACACACTCACACATATATGTATATATGTATGTATGTATTCATGTGTACATATATGTATATGACATATACATGACAAAGATTCATATGATATATGACATAGTTGAGAACTTATCCATATTTTGCCAGTTAATCATTTTAAACAACAGAAATGGAGAATCTATATCTATGTGCCTAGTCAATATCTATTATTATATTTCATTTATACCCCTTATTTTATGTCACATTGTGCTTTGAACATACTAGGAGAACAAATACAAATATATTGAATGAGGATTGGCACAAATTGTATTTGAACAGCATAAGATCTCAGAAAACCTGGTTAAAGGATAAGGGACCAAGTGATCAAATTCTAGAAATGCTACTTACTAGCTTTGTGGCACTGGAAAGCAATTTGAACTTCAGCTTTCTCATATGGAAGACGAGAGGCTTGAATTAGATAATATATATTTCAACTTTAAATCTTATGAATTATTTCAAAAAGTTTACTCAGAGTATTGACTAACTGAATGTTGAACAAAGAAAAGAAAATATAGAATTTTTTTCTCATGATGTCCCCCACAAAAAAATATCATCCTAAATAATGTTCCAGTATAACATCTGAGAATCAGCTGTCTAATTGAATAAGGACTGTAATTATCTATAAGCCTTACATATTCCTTGGAATTAAATCATCTAAGAATTCTAGCAAAGTAGTTGCAGGAAGACGGCAAAATGTAAAGTCACAAAGGAGGTTGTGTTCTTAATGATTTCCTCAAAATGATAACATTTAAAGAATAAGCAAAAGTATCCACAATCCCCAAAGAAAACTTTTAAATCACACAAAGAAATTAGCAAACTAAAACATGAGCTTCAACACAATAGAAAATATTGTATGATAAAGGAAAAGGAAACAAAAATTATAAAACATGTATAACACCAAAAATGAGATCTGAAACAATGTCATAATTGTCCCAAGATATATAAAACTTGGACAATAAACAATCTGAAAGAAGAAGGCTAAGAAATTAGCAAAAACTCACCAAAATGAAACAAAGGATAGGATGAGACTAAGGAATCTCAGAGGAAGAAAATTATGAATCCAAACAATAAGTTAAATGAAAAGAAAAAAAATTTAACTGAAGGACAGTGTATGAAATGAATAATGTAGACAACAGAAAATCTAATAAAATTAGTGAAATGTGCAAATATTTCAAAGTAGACACTCTAGAGGAAATATTTTAGTAATGGAATTTAAAAATTATTGAGTTTTCTATAAACTTCAAGAAGAAAATAATATCTGATCATTAATTTCATTTCACAGAATATTTCAAACAAGGTACAGATTGAAAAATGACAAAATTCAAATGTTACCAGGAGTGAGAATTAAATTCTCTCAAACATGTTGTTGCTGAGATTTAAATCTATAAAGACAGACATACAATCTTACAAAAATCAAGATACAAAGCATAAAATAATAAGAAACACCAGGAGAAATTTCAGGTGTTTTTTTATAAAAAATAAGGAAACAATTGTTTTAAAATATGATATGCTGGAAGTTAAGAGGTAAAGGACTTGATCCTCAAGTTAGCTTTTAAGCAAAGGCAAGAAAAATGATGGACATAAGAAAATGAAAATTATTTTAGCAACTTGTGAAAGGAAGGGTCAATATATCTGTTTTGGACTTTCTGAGCAGAAAGCCCATTCAAAGTAGCACAACTGTATCATCTAATCATTTAAAATGAAATTAGTCTGTTACAATAAAGTGAGTTTGACTTTTTTTTAAGAAAACTGAATGGAGGGAAGAAAAAATGAAATTAATATGAGTACTGAAATTTATTATATAAATTGAAAGAACAAGTAAATCTTGGTAGATAGATGATGAGTTTACTGTTGTTCAGTTATGTCCCTATCATTTTAAACCTATTTGGGATTTTCTTGGCAAAGATACTGGAGTCCAGATTTGAACTCAGGAGGTTGTGTCTTTCTGACTCTAGCCTGACATTGTATGACTGCACCACCTAGCTGCATCCAGATTAGCAGTTTAAGGTGAGGGCAAATCTTAGAGGATAACTCTTATATTAAATAAGCAACCAGGAATATAACTGGAAAAATCACTTAGAGCATTAGTATTATGTAATTTCTGAATCCTCTTTAGTGTTGAATATGTTTGTATGCGTCAGTTTAGTAAAGAATTAATGATATTAAAATAGCTATAATGCTATTGATGGTTCAGTGGGGAAAAGTGCTTACTTTCAATGAGAGGGCATGGATTTGAATCTCAGTCTTACCACCATACATGACCTTGGGTAAGACACTTAATATGTTTGTGCCACTCTTTTCTCATCTGTAAAATTAGGGTTTAGGAAGAGATGACTGCAAATCCTGAATCAGAGGTCTGATTTCCATATCAATGATGAGTTATTCCTGTTTATTAACATATAATTAAAAATTTTCATGATGCTATTTGGTTTTCACCACATTAGGCATCTTTTTTTCTGATTCTTTTATCAAAGAAACTATTAATGACATAATGAGACAAGAATATAGACACCTTTGACCTCTTTCATTTTTTATATTTGATCTGTACTATCCAATAATTTTTATTATCTTTATTCCTATTTTTGCACCGAAGTCCCCAAATATTATATATGAGTTGATTCATTGTAGAGGATTTTTTGAGGACTTTCTAAAATTTCTCAGTGTCCTCAATCACAGCAACACTTGATATATAACATGAAATTACACCCATTACTTGTTTTTTTCAAAATATCAATCATTAATATTACAATACAATTCAAACTTATCTAAATACAAATTCAGTCTCAGACACTCATTGAGTATGTAACCCTAGGTAAGTCACTTAACCTCCCACAGCTTCAGTTTCTTCATCTCTAGAAAAGAGGTTAATACAGGATTATCATGAGAATATAATGAAATAATATTTGTGAAGTTTGGGGCAGGTCTTAAAAATATGATACATTTTTCTTACCATTATTGTTGTGATTATTATATAGCCATGTACAAAAAATAAAAAGAGAAACAAAGTAATATAAGGCTTTCTAAATACATTGTAGTTTGGGAACAGGCACACTCAACATTGAGGCAATCAGTAGAATATTGCCTTGCACTTGGGATATGGTGTCTAAGGTGTGTCTTGAAGGAAAAGAAAAATTGATTAAATTGGGAGGGAGAAAAAAAAAACTACAAACCTCTCATAAATATGATTCTGTAGGAATGTGAGATTTCACCAAATTTATAAAATGTTACTGTTTTTTTTTCTTTCCAAAACATACATGTGCAACTTGCTGTAATAATAATTTCATCATTTAAAAGGTGGAGGAAATTACCAGGAAAACTATAATTATGAAGAAGAGCCTGCTCCACAGAGAATCTAGTTTTTTGATAGACATTATAGCACCTTTAAGAGACCATATAATTACGGTGAAATAAGAAATCTCATTTTGGTAACAATTATGGATACTATAACAGCAATGACAGTATGGAATATTGTATTGATAGGATACAGTCATGAGAAATAGCATATAATTTTATACCTTTCAATATTTATATTGAGAGAAAACTAATCTCTCAAATTTTCATGTTTAAAATGAGAAAATTCGGGAGTAGAAACAGCACTTCCTAGGTGCTCTCTCCCACACCACTTCAAAATCATGTAAAAGGGGACTCTGAACAACTTCTGGAGATCCAGCACCCACAGAATGACACACAGAAGCTAACCTCCCACTAAGGAAAGCCCAGCATCCCTGCAGGGAGCAGCCAGTGCAGCACTCTGGGAGCCAACAACAAACAGCCCAGCACTCTGGGAGCCAAACTCAGGCCCAGGTGAGCGGCAATTTTAGCCCCAGGGCGGCCAGGGCAGCAGCTGGCTGGAGGGACCCCAGAACACCAGCAGCGGTGGCGATTCCAGAATTATCAACACAGATATGCCTAGGACAAAGTGAGAGGTTAGGGCCCTATGGACTTTGGGACCAGGATTTGGGTTTTTGCAGCTTCAGTTGCAGCTTCAGCTTCTGGCCTGCAAACTGTGGGGAGAAGCAGCAATCAGTCTTGGAAAAGCTCACTGAGGAGATTCATTACTTCAGCATTAGACTGGAGCAAATGGAAACTAGTGACTTTATGAGAAATCAAGATTCGGTTAAACAGATCCAAACAAATGAAAGAGTAGAAGGCAATGTGAAATATCTCATGGGAAAATCCACTGATCTGGAACATAGATCCAGGAGTGATAATTTAAAAATTATTGGACTACCTGAAAGCCGTGATCAAAAAAACAACCTAGAAATCATCCTTCAATAAATTTTCAAGGAAAATTGCCCTGATGTTTTAGACCTAGAGGGGGAAATAGAGGTTGAAAGAATCCACCAATCACCTCCTGAAAACAATCCCAAAAAGAAAACTCCTTGGAATAATATAGCCAGGTTCCAGAATTCCCAGATCAAGGAGAAAATACTACAAGCAGCTAGGAAGAAACAATTTCATTATTGTGGAAACACAATCAGAATAGCACAGGACCTGGCAGCTTCTACACTGAGGGACTGAAGGACATGGAATATGATATTCCAGAGGGCAAAGGAGCTAGGATTAAAACCAAGAATCACATACCCAACAATACTGAGTATTTTGTTTCAGGGGAAAATATGATCATTCAGTGGAATAGAGGACTTTTAAGCATTCTTGAGGAAAAAAAAAACAGAGTTGAATAGAAAATTTGATATTCAGACCCAAGAAGCAAGAGATGCTTGAGTTTGTAATCACGATAAAGAAATCAGAAGGAACTTATCAAAGTTGAACTATGTACATTCCTACATGGAAAAACAATAACTATGACTGATGAAACCTTTCTCAGTATGAAAATAATTGAAGAATGATATATGGGCATATGAATACATATGTGAATGTGTGTATAAATGTTTACAGGTTTACATGGATAGAGGGAACAGGTTGAATTTGGTGCTAAGGAATGATATTTAAGTGGTGAAGTTAAGGGGTGCGAGAGGAATGTGGCAAGAGGAGATCAGGAGGGACAGGGCTGGGAGAGTAGGGGGAAGGGGGATAAGAGGGGGGATGATGGAGGGAAGGGCATTCTGCGGGGAGGGGAGGTTGGATGTACCCACTTTCGAAGAGGGTTAGGATCAAAGTAGGGAATGGGTGGGAGGGAAATATAAGCAATCTTTTACAATATATCTACTATGGTAATGTTTTGCATAGCTATACATGTACAACACATACTGAATTGCTTCTCTCCCCAGAGGGAGTGGGTGAAAAGGGGGAAGGGAATGGATCTGAAATTTGAAGTTTTAAAATTAAATGTCTCAAATATATATAAATACTATTATTAATAGTATTTTGCATGGAATTGGGAGATAAGATGTGCTGGCATTGGGACACAAAGATTCACCTTGTCCTAATTGAAAAGTTTAAGGGGGTATGGGAGAAGATATGGGAAAGAGCAGATTGGATGAGAGAAATGCCATTCTGGGGTGGTGGTTAGGGGAAAAATGTGGAAAAAATTGTAACTCAAAATCTTGGGGAAATGAATGATGTAAACCAGAAGTTAATAAAGCATTTGTTAAAAAAATAAATAAATTAAATTAAATGAGAAAATTCAAATTCTGAGAAGAATTATAAAGAAGCAAATTATTAGAATGAAAGGAAAACCCATAAAGTGGTGAGCAAAACAAAAAAAGTTATAAAACAGAGTTGCTTTATTTTATACATGATCAGTAACTGATACACTATTAAAATTTTATAAAAAGTAATTTGAACAAAATCAAATCACAAACGTATGCAAATTTGAAATGTAAAAACTATCAGGAACTATGATACATAGATCTATTCCAATTAAGAAGGCCGTTCAAATTAAATTAATGAATATTTACAAAATTATAAAAGTGACAACTAATTAAATTTATGATGCAATATCAGATAGTAAGATTAAATATGCTATTATTTAATTAGAAATCATTTAAAAAATGTCTAGGACCAGATAGATATAAAGAGTTTTTGATTTTTCTTAGTTTCCCTCATGCTTACCACAGTAACAGGCATATATAGTAACCTTACCTAATAAATGCATGTTGACTGAATGAGTGATAAGCAGATTCTCTGAAATAAAAAAAAAATGCTTTCAGAAATTAAAAAAGATAATACTTTTAATACTTTCTGTATTTCTCATGTGGTTTTGATGTCAAAACTTAGCAAAAAGAATATAGAAGAAGAAAACCATAGGTTCATATCACTAATTAGTATGCATGTAGTATATAGAATACTCTGAATATAACAATATAACACATCACAATATATCATAAAATATATAGAATATGATGAAAAGCAATAGGATATCCAAGAGTAACTATTATGATCAAATAAATTTTAAAAATGAAATCCAAGATTGTTTTGATTTTAAGAAAACTAATAGGGGCGGCTAGGTGGCACTGTGAATAGAGCGCCAGCCCTGGAGTCAGAAGGACCTGAGTTCAGAGCCGGACTCAGACACTTAATCCACACAAACAAAAACCTAGCCATGTAAACTTGGACAAGTTACTTAACCCCAATTGCCCTAAAGGGGCGGCTAGGTGGCACAGTGAGTGAGAGCGCTGGCCTCGGAGTTGGGATGACTCGAGATCAGATCCAGCCTCAGAAAATGAGCACCCACGCATAAATAATGACTAGCTGTGTAACCTTGAGCAAGTTACTTAACCCCAATTGCTTTAAAAAAAAAAACTAATAAAAGTTCCTATCAATAAGAAAAAAAAACACAAAAACCACACAATTATAACAACAAAAAAAGAGGGGGAGTCTTCTGCAAGGGTTTTTTGCCATCTACAATGAAGGAAAGTAATAGTTATAAAAATATATATAGATGACCAGCTTGTACGTCAGGATGCGCTGAGTTTAATTCCTTCTTCTAACGAATACCTCTATGTCTATAAGTTGCAGAGTAGGTGCCAATGTGTATTGACAATGCCTCAAACCCAAATCACTCTGGCTTTCACTAATTGTCCAACAATGAGCTATGACCCAAGCCTCAGTCAGTCATTATTTGGGTTTTGTTGGCTCAAGGTGAGTGGTTCTATTCTCACCAGAAACCCTGAGGGTCTTCCCTACAAGAGTATTTTTCTATGTAGGTAAAAGAAAATGTTTTTTTTTTCTCTTTTGTTACCTAGCCTTAATCACTAAATGACTGTTCCTCAGACAAAGTGAGACCTGGAAAAGACCTTGGCTTAAAAAGTCCAAGATCTCTCACTGTATTTGTGGCCATATCCTGTTCTCCTGATCTATATCTTGTCACTGGACCCAGATGTTTCTGGAAGAGGCAGTGAGGCTGATGACTTTTCACAGGCCTGACTCACTTACATCCAATTCACTTTCAAGTCAAGACATCATTTTCATGATATCATTGGTCCTCTTTGAGAAGGAAGGGCAAACAACAACCACAACAATGTAGAGGTGGTTCTATATGCCAAAAGTTCAAGTATAAGTACAGATAGTCATACTAGTTGTGGAAGATAAAAAGGCACCCTGTCACAACAAATACATGCATAGAAGCATATAAACAAAATTCTTGCTTTCATGAAACTGATTCTATTGGGAATATAGTCTACAAATAGCTAAGTATAAGATAACTTGAAGAAGGAAAGAGCATTAAGGACAAGGTTTAATTAAAATAGGGCTATTTACTCTCCCTATTGCCATTTGCCATAATATCAAAAATGCTAGCTATAGTAATATGGTAAGAAAAAGAAATTAAAGGAGCCAACATAGGCAAATAAGAGGCTACAATATAATATTTCCATTTGCAGTTAATATGATGGTACATTCAGAACACCCAAGAGACTCAATGCAAAAATTAATTTAGATTAAAAATGGCTTCAGGAAAGTATAAGATAAATACACAAAATTAATAGTATTTCCATAAAGCCACCACAAAAATAGAAAGATAATACCATTTATTATAATCACAAAATGTTTCAAATATTTGGTCATTAACCTACCAATATAAATACATGGACTATAAAAAGACAAATGTAAGACCAGTTTTATAGGAACATGAAAAGAATAAAGTAATAAAAGAGATGTCTATGTACAGGATTAGGTCCATTCAAGGGAGGAAAAATCATAACACTAGCCAAATGAATGCATGGATATAATGAAATAAAATCCAAATATTAATGGACTACCTTCTAGAAAATTATGAAATGATGTTACACTGTATAAAGTGAAACAGATAGATAAAAAAATTAGTGAGTACAATTATAGGGAGAAAGAGTAAGTAAATATATTTTCCAGATTTCAAAGTATATTACACAGGGATAATTTTCAAAATGACAACCCAAATTTATTAAATACCTACTACATGCCAAACACTGTGCTAAGAACTGGGGACATAAAGAAAGGCACCAATATTTCCTGATATCAAGGAACTCCAGTTCTGATAGGGGAGACAGTATGTAAACTATGTACAAATAAGATATGTTTAGGAAAATATCGAAAAGGCAATAGCATTGAGACTGATTAAGAAAAACTGCCTGTATAAAGTGTGATTTCATTCGGGTCCTGAAGGAAACCAGGAAATACAGAGTCTAGAGATGAGGAGGGAGAAAATTCCAGGCAGGAGAGACAGTCAGTAAAAATAGGGAATTGGGAAATGGAGTGTGTTGTGGGAGAAAAGAAAAACAATGAGGTCAATGTCACTGGATCATTGAGTAGAGGAGTAAAGAGTAAGAAGACAGGAAAGGTAGGAAGAATCGTTATAAAAGGTTTTTATAGGGAAAATGGAGAAGGGTGTGTGTGATATGGTCAGACATTTGCATCAGAATGATCATTTGATAACTGTGTGGAGGATGAACCAGAGTGAGGAAATAGCTTCATCTGTTCAAAGTAGAATAGCAATTAGGAAAAAACAAACTGAACAATAATTAGAAAAACAGATCAATGAATTTAATCCAGATTAGAACCAAATACATTCCATGAAATTAATTTTCTTAAAGCCATAATCACAAAACATTAGGAAAGAAAATCAGTATTCAAGAAACATTTTTTTTTGCAGAATCAGATAGCAGTATAGTGTAAAAATGCCATTAGATCTATATCTTGCCACATACATCACTATAAATTCAAAGTGGATCAATGAAAACATATTTTAAAGGAAATGAAAGAAAATAGAATGATATAGCACCTGCAGTTTTGAAGAGGAAGAAAATTTTCATATATTCAACAAATAGAAAAGGTTGGAAAGCAAGTCGATGAATGGAATTTTGTAAAAGATAAGATTTTGAACAAGAAAAATTAATGCATTCAGGATAAAAAGAAAATAAAAAACTACAAATTATTTACAACACACATTTCTGATAAAAACCTAACATCTAAAAATTAAATTATACATTTGTTGAGTATTCATTCTTAAATGATCAATAGTTTATGAAGAGTTCTTAAAAAAAGACATATTATCAATAATTACCTTTTAAAATCTCCAAATACTATTAGATAAATTAAAGTTAAAATAACTCTGGCATACCACTTTAATCCCATTATCTTGGCAAAAAATCTAAATCATTAAAAGTTTTAAAAATTGATTGTTGACAGGGTTGTGGAGTAATAAACACATGATTAGATATGTAATTATTATAGTTGTGAAATGAAAATACAAAGTTAAAATTATTAAGAAAATGAGAAGTAGTCATGAATCAAAGCAATGAAATGAATAGGAATTCTGATCTAATGGATTTCTTCAAATAGTGGCATCCAGAATTGAGATGAATTTTCTTCCATATTTGTCACCCATCCATGCTTGAGTTGCCCATCCATGCCAGGCAGGACTGTGACAATTTTATTGGTCACTAGAAAGTTGCACAGTCACGGGTCTGGTTGACAGCTTAGCCAACTCATTGCTAGTAACATGGAGCCACTGGGAGACATTTATTGTAAGGATGATAAGAAACAATATTGGTAAAATGTTTTGCAAATTTTAAAATGCTATATAAATACTAGCTATTACTATTATTATTTCTGTTAAATGTTAGTTTCTCTTTTAGTGTCATATTCCATTTTACTGGCAAGCATGAACCAGCCATGCTGAGTCATGTCTAGTCCAAAAGAGAGATGAAAATTATACCTGTTGGAGCTTATAAAGTTAACAAAAGAGTGTAGCAAAAGAAGACAAGAGTCAGTGATGAGGGGGTATAAATGAATCATTTTTGTTGGAGGCAATGCTGAATATAATATCCACAAAGAGAACACAGTATTGTGAAAATAGTGTAAGAATGATGAGATGAATTCAAATACTGTTTCTTAAATTAGCTGTGAGAACATGAGTAAGTGACTTATTTATTTTAGTTTAATATCTGGAAAGTAAAGATAATGACATTGACGTGTGTGGTCTCATTGGGCTATTTGGGGGAAAGTTGGTTATAAACCTTAAGGTGTTCTCAAAAAGTGAATTTTGGGGTGTCAACTTTAATCTTTGTCCATTTGTCTGTCAAATTCAGAACTATACCTTTTACACATGAAACTATTATGGCAAGGTCTGAGTATATTCTAATTGCATTTTATTTTCTACTATAAACTTAATAAGCATCAACAATCAAACATATCAATATAGAGCTACATGAAAGAGATTTGCATAAGATACTGTAAACTGTTTTGTGTGTGTTTACATAAGATATAAAAGGATTAAACACACACATACACAGGAGAGTTTTGTTACTACCTTCATAATATACATTTTGTGGGAACCCATGATTGTAAGACTAAGCCCAATAGTTTCACTAGATCTCACTGCTAGGACTTGCTTTATAAACCTTAAAAAGTCCTCAATAGTTACTTAACTTCCCCATACCTGCTTCCTTTCCTTATATAAAGGTTTTGTACAAGATGAGGCGGCTATACTCAATGACTCCAGGTCTCTTCTCAGTCTAAAGACCATAAGCTTTTGGGATCCAAAATCAATGCCTTTTAGGCATAGCTTTTCAACAATATATGAATTCTCCTAATTTTATTCTGAGAAGCAGTTTGATGTGGTGGGTAGAAGTTTGGTTTCAGAAAGAGGAAATCCAGGGTGATCCATAAAAAAAATCACTGACCTTTTAATATCTCAAGACATTTCTTAAGACTATGTTACTCGTAAGTTGCTGATCTATGTCAATGAATGGAGTGTTCATATTAGGAGATCCTTAAACTGATAAGAATCACAGTTTCAGATCACAACCTTTCAAAATGAAATAAACAAAAAATTCATTAAGGAAGCAATTTAACCTACATTTCTCTAACTTGCTCATAATGGTTGCAGAACAAAGTTTTTCAAATGCTTCTTTTTCACTTAGTCTAGTTTTGTAATATGAAAAATAAATGAGATTGAGGTTATTTTTTTCACTAGAGGAAGAGTATGATTGGTTCTTAATTTACCTATCATGTTCGGTATTTATCATCTTTTCTTTGAAATCCATTTGTTTATTAATGCATTCTAAAATTTTGTTGAGTGTCTCTGCCAAAGCTACAGTTCCAATAATCCAACTTTCACATATTAAAAAATACATAACATTTTCCTTTTTTCTAGTTTACTGATACATCTCTTGTTCTCCATTGTTTCTTTTTTTTTTTTTTTTTTTTGAGGGCAATTGGGGTTAAGTAACTTGCCCAAGGTCACGTGGCTAGGTTTTTGTTTTTGTGTGCATTAAGTGTCTGAGGCCGGATCCGAACTCAGGTCCTTCTGACTCCAGGGCTGACGCTCTACTCACTGCGCCACCTAGCCGCCCCCTCTCCATTGTTTCTTAAAGGTTCCTGGTAGAAGTTGACCAGGCTCTTCTGCATATAATTTTAAAATGCTGAGAAATAATGAAATAATATGATATCACTGGGTTTCTTCTGGCTGAGGTTTTACTTCCTCCCTTTTCTTCTTTTTAAATATGTAACAGTCCTTTTCATTATATATATATATATATATATATATGTGTGTGTGTGTGTGTGTGTGTGTGTGTGTGTGTGTGTGTGTGTGTGTATTTTTTTTTTAATGCTTCCTTTAGTTTTTACATCCCAATAATCTCTAATGTGCACACCACCCACACTCCTGGGCAGTGAATCTTCCTTCATAATGTACTAAAAAACAAAATAGTTCCTGGATACAATGAACTTGTATTGAACAGAAACATTTGTATATTTAGATGTGTAAAAAATATATGGGTAGAATAATACATATGTGCATATACACATATATCCATATATATATATACATATATATATATGGATATATATATATATCCATATCAGTATGTGTTATAGTTAGACACATTTATTAAGATACATATATACATATGGAGAGGGAAGAGAGAAGTGAAGAGAGAAGGGGTAGGAGAAGGGAAGGAGACAGAAAGAGAGAGACAGAAAGTTTGCCTTTAAATGTCCTTCACAACTTGACATTTCCTGCCTTTCCTGTTTTCTTATATTTCATTTCAAACACTCTACAATCCTCTGAGACCCATTTCCTTGATTTTTTCTTCCTCCGACACAGCCCTCCATCTCTCCACTCTATATTTTTTCACTGACTCTCTCCTAAGCCTGGAATGTTCTCTCCTCATCTCAGTCTCCTGGATTCCCTGACTTCTTTCAAGTCTCAAATCAAATCCTGCCTTCTACAATTCCTTCTTGCCCTCTATTTTCCTCTCCCTCTCCCTCCCCTATACTAGAGCTTTCCTTCTGAGGTTACTACCAATTTATTTCATAAATCCACTGTATGTACATAGTTCTTTTTTTTTTTCTTTTTGGAAGGTAATTGGGGTTAAGTAACTTGCCCAAGGTCACATGGCTAGGTTTTTGTTTGTGTGCATTAAATGTCTGAGGCCTGATCTGAACTCAGGTCCTTCTGACTCCAGGGATGGTGCTCTACTTACTGCACCACCTAGCCGCCCCTGTACATAGTTATTTATATACTATTTCTCTTATTAGAATGTCATCTACTACAAAGTAGATTAGATATAGGGGAGTAATTTATTTTCTTAACTACATAAGAAGTATTTAAAAATCAAAAGATCCATGAGCATGAATTCAAAAATACTTAAAACATGCCACAATAGTTTACATAGCATTTATTATATAGTTCAAGGAGGTTGATGTTTGGAGAGACAGCTCACCTTCTTCTTACCTCTGCTCTTCACTATTAGATGAGCTCACATAATGTGTATAACTTCTAGTAAATTAGGGCATTGGAGGTCCTCAGTAAGGAAATTTCTCTTTTCCAATGTAAATCTATCGATATGACTTTTTTATACAATTCTAGTCAAATTATTATTGCTTTTCTTATTTACACTTCAGCTGGATATGTCTGTGTCTGAAAACAGCACAATGAGTATCCCAACTCATATAATTCTATTTTCTAATTTCCTTTTAATTCAATTATATTTTCAGCTACTTAATTTTTTAATATTTGATGCACCTATTAATTTTTTTAACAAATGCTTTATTAACTTCTGATTTATATCATTCATTTCCACCAGATTTTGAGTTATAATTTTTCCCCATTTTTCCCCTACCCACCACCCCAGAATAACAGTCCCACAAGATACCCCCTATTCTGCTAAAGGGTCAGATATCCCATTTAGTATGTATGTCATTCTGTCCCTGAGACAATTTCAATGAGAATATGGTTTTGCCTTTTTACCTAGCTATTCTTCCCCTCCCCTGCAACCACTTCCCCTTGCCTCTTCTTTTCTACATGAGATAGTTTACCCACAACCTATCTCTCCCCATCTGCTTTTGCCACATTACTCTCTCACCTCTTAACTTCACCCATTACGTATCATCCCTTCCCACCAAATTCAACCTGTGCTCTCTATCCATGTATACCTGTAAACATATATACACACATTCACATATGTATTCATATGTCCATATAACCTTCTTCAATTGTTTTCATATTGAGAAAGGTTTCATCAGTCACTGTTATTGTTTTTCTATGTAGGAATGTAAATAGTTCAAATTTGATAAGTTCCTTTTGATTTCTTTTCCTTGATTACCTTCTCAAGCATCTCCTGCTTCTTGTGTCTGAATGTCAAAATTTCTATTCAACTCTGTTTTTTTCCTCAAGAATGCTTGAAAGTCCTGTATTCCACCAAATTACCATATTTTCCCCTGAAACAAAATACTCAGTCGTGCTGGGTATGTCATTCTTGCTTTTAATCCCAGGTGCTTTTGCCCTGTGGAATATCATATTCCATGCCCTTCGATCCCTCAGTGTAGAAGCTGCCCCAGATCCTGTGCTATTCTGATTGGGTTTCCACAATATTGAAATTGTTTCTTCCTGGCTGCTTGGAGTATTTTCTCCTTGATCTGGGAATTCTGGAACCTGGCTATAATATTCCTAGGAGTTTTGATCTTTTTCAGGAGGTGATCAGTGGGTTCTTTCAACCTCTATTTTGCCCTCTGGATCTAAAACATCAGGGCAATTTTCCTGGAGAATTTCTTGAAGGGTGATTTCTAGGTTCTTTCTTTGATCATGGCTTTCAGGTAGTCCAATAATTTTTAAATTATCTCTCCTGGATCTATTTTCCAGGTCAGTGGTTTTTCCCATGAGATATTTCTCATTTCCTTCTATTCTTTCAATTGCTTGGATCTGTTTAACAGCATCTTGATTTCTCAAAAAGCCATTAACTTCCATTTGTTCCAGTGTAACTCTGAAGGAATGAATCTCAATGAGGTTTTGAGATTTTTTTTTCCATCTGGGAAATTTGGCTTTTTAAGTCATTCTTCTCCTCATTGCCCTTTTGAGCCTCCTTTGGCATTTGAGTTTGTCTATTTTTAAGGTGTTATTTTCTGTGGTCAGGCTGTTGACTCTCATTTAATACTTTTCCTGCATCCTTCTCATTTCTCTTTCCAATTTTTCCTCCACTTCTCTTATTTAGTTTTTAAAATCCTTCTTAATGTCCTCTATGGGCTGTAACCCCCTCAAATTTGACTTTTGGGCTTGTTGCCACAGTAGCATTCTTCTATCAGACAGGGAAGCTTCTGTCCCAAATATTGGGGTCTTCTCAACTTCCAGAGATATAAGTTAGGTGGCCTCTGTGAAGTCTCCACACTCTCTGGCAAGCTGGTCACACACCCCAAGACCTCCACCCCAGACCACAATCCAGATCTAGGGAGGTTAAAGCAAGAGCAATTATTCCTCAGACTGATTGCTGGATCCGCCTACAGTTTGCAGGCCAGGAGTTGAAGCTGCAACTGAATCTGCAAAATGGTGGCTGTGCTGTGTCTCCTGAGCAGCTTCTTGCCCCCAGGGGAACAAGCCAACACATTCCCCAAATAATGGTCCCAAAGTCCATAGGTCACTAACCTCTCACTTTGTCCTAGGAATATCTGTGTTGATAATTCTGGAATCACCACAGTTGCTGTTGTTCTGGGGTCCATCCAGCTGACTGCTGCCCAGAACACCCTAGGGCTAAAACCATGATTCATTTGGAACTGGGCTGGGCTCCCAGAGAGCTGCACTGGCCACTCCCTGCAGGGCTACCATGCTGTCCTCAGTGGGAGGTTAGGTTCTCTGTGTCGTTCTGTGGGTGCTAGAGCTCCAGAAGCTTTTCTGAGTCCTCTTTTACATGTTTTTGAAGTCGTGTGGGCTGGATAACTGTGGAAGTGCTGTTTCTACTCCACCATCCTGGCTTCACCCCCCCCCACCTTTTTTGAGATAATAATTGTGACCACTCTTTTTTTTCCCCCAAATCTCCTGAGTCTTAATAAATTCTCTTCCAGCCATTCATTTGAACTTTGTAATTCTTCATATTTGAAATGTTTTGTTCATAAACAACATTTTACTAAATTCTGCTTTTTAACTTTTTAAGGTCCTCCATTCATTCCATTCACTATTTTAAAAGTCAACTTTATTTTTCACTACATTATATTATTTTTTGAGAAGATTAATTCTTTGTTCATCTCTCTCCCCTTTACAAAGAAGACAGGAAAAGGAAAAAAGAATAGTCTATATATGTCCTCACTCATCCTCCTGTTTTATATCTTCTATTTCACATAGTCCAGATTCTAGTTGCTTGTTTTTTTTTTCTTTTTCTTTTTTTGAACACTGATTTATCATCTATACTCCAAAGGGGTGAGGTTGTAAAGCACTTGTATGGGTTTGTGAATACATACATACATACATGCATGCATGAGACAGAAAGAGGGAGAGACAGAGACAGAGAGAGACAGACAGACACAGAGAAACGGAGAGACAGACAGAGACAGAAGGTTCACCAAATGTCCACTCTCCTTATCGTTCTGTGTTTTTATACTCCTCTTTTGATATACCCCAAATATGAGAAATACATTCTTTTACAGTGAGATTTCTGATAGTGGAGATTCCCTTTATGTATCATCTGTATTTATTGTCTATGCCCTTAACCAGTCTTGAGCTAAGCTAAGGTTGTGGCTATGCTGGAAGGCATATGGTCTTTCTTGAGATATGATCATTACCAGATATTGGGTTAGACTAAACCCTAGTAGTCCCCATTACATTTTGTAAGTGACTCCTAAACAGTTCATGCATCTAAAAGTGAATTAATGGGGGAAAAAAGTTTGGTATAGTATAGATGGCCTCTAATATCCTGTCCAACCACAGTGCACTCAACATTCTCTAACCAGCTAATGAAAGCTATTTATTTTCAATATGATCATATATAACTCAGAAATTGGCAAATGTTACAAATAAAGGCTTAGAAAATTATTTTTGACTGTATAAAAGATTTAAGAAAGTGATGGGGGACATGTTAACAATGCAGATTAAACTTATAATTATGCTTTTTATATGTTTATTTTGTTTGTTTTCTGGAAAGCTAGTTGTTAAATATGTATTAGCTCACTCTGGTGTCCAGCATTCATGTCTTTGATTCTATGATTCTATAAATTAGATAAATTCTTCTCAATTTTTCTACTTTGTCCAATAGGATATTCCATTTTCTTTTCTCTTTTAAATGGAATAAAGTAGTACAAACATACACTCAAGCCCTATGCTATTATTTACTTCCTCTGTAACAGTAGATTGTGGGATTTCAAAAGTATGCATTCTATCATTTGTCCCCTTTCAATTGTTCAAATGCATTTAAGTTTATCTTTCTAGGTTTCTCCTGTGTGCTTTTCTGTTCTTATTTCAAAGATTCTACCTGAAAGCCATGATCAAAGAAAGAACCTAGAAATCATCCTTAAATTAATTCTCAAGGAAAATTGCCCTGATGTTTTAGACCCAGTGAGGGAAATAGAGGTTGAAATAATCCACAGATGACCTCCTGAAAAAGATCCCAAAAAGAAAACTCCTAGGAATATTTTAGCCAGGCTCCAGAACTCCCAGATCAAGGAGAAAATACTACAAGCAGCCAGGAGGAAATGATTTCAATATTGTGGAAACACAATCAGAATAGCACAGGACCTGGCAGCTTCTACACTGAGGGATCGAAGAGCATGGAATATGATATTCCAGAGGGCAAAAGAGCTGGGATTGAAGCCAAGGATCACCTACCCAGCAAAACTGAGTATCTTGTTTCAGGGGAAAATATGGTCATTCAGTGGAATAGAGGACTTTCAAGCATTCTTGATGAAAAAACCAGAGTTGAATAGAAAATTTGACATTCAGACACAAGAAGCAAGAGATGCTTGAGAAGGTAACCAGGGAAAAGAAATCAAAAGGAACTTATCAAAGTTGGACTATTTACATTCCTACACGGAAAAATAATAACTGTGCTTGATGAAACCTTTCTCATTATGAAAATAATTGAAGAAGGGTACATGGCATATGTTCACAGGTATACATGGATAGAGGGCACAGGTTGAATTTGATGGGAAGGGATGATTTTTTTTTGGAGGGCGATTGGGGTTGGGTGACTTCCCCAGGGTCACACGGCTGGGTTTTTTTTTTTTTTCTGTGTTGGGTGTCTGGGGCCGGATCCGAGCTCGGGTCCTTCTGGCTCCAGGGCTGGTGCTCTGTTCACTGCGCCACCTAGCCGCCCCAAGGAAGGGATGATTCTTAAGGGGTGAAGTCAAGAGGTGAGAGAGGAAAGTGGCAAGAGGAGATGGAGAGAGACAGGGTAGGGTAAACTATCTCATGTAGAAGAGGCAAGGGGAAGTAGTTGCAGAGGATGGGAAGAACAGGAAGGCAAAAAGGCAAAGGCATATTCTCATTGAAGTTGGCGCAAGGAGAGAATCACATACATACTAAATGGAATATCTTACCCTCACTCACTCTCCTGAGTAGGGGAAAGGGGGGTGAGAGGGGCGATGATGGAGGGGAGGGCATTCTGGGGGGACGGGAGGTTGGAAGTACCCACTATCAAAGAGGGACAGGATCAAAATATGGAATGGACTAGGTGGGAGGTGAGACGGGTGGTAGGGAAATATAAGCAGTCTTTTACAGTATATCTACTATGGTAATGTTTTGCATAGCTATACATGTATAACACATACTGAATTGCTTATCTTCTCAGAGGGAGTCGGTGACAAGGGAGGAAGGGAATGGATCTGAAAATCGAAGTTTTAAAATTAAATATTTCATAAGATGTCCAGGCATTGGGGCTCAGAGATTCGCCTTGCCCTAATGGCAAAATCGAAGGGGATATGGGAGAAGATATGGGAGAGAGCAGATTAGATGAGGGGATATCTAGTAGGACTGCTATTCTGGGGTGGTGGGTAGGGAAAAAAATGGGGGGAAATGTAACTCATAATCTGGTGGAAATGAATGATGTAAATCAGAAGTTAATAAAGCATTTGTTTAATTAATCAAAGATTCTACAAAGCTTTGTTATTTTCATTAAAAATACTTGAAAATGTCACCTTTTTTTCCAATTTTCTTTATTCTGAACAAGAATTATAAAATAAATTATCCCATATACAATGTGGAAAATAAAGGATTGTATATGAAATGCTGAATCTTTTCTACATTTATTGAATTTATTTGAAATTTATTAACAATCTTCATTTAGCTAAAGGTCCATTTTTTTCCCTGTAGGATTATGCTTTTATCAGTATGTTAGAAATGACTGATATTCTTATGAAATTGACAAAATTCTCTATATATTTGAGATAGGAGGGCTTTAAGAAATAATATTTTTAAAACTTACCTCTTTTTTCTAATATTTGTTTAATTGATTTTATTTGTACAAAATCATTTTATTTTTTAATTTTAATATATATTAAATGTTTTTATATATCAAATTAATAATCACTTTACTTTGCATAATGCTGTCTCTTATATATTCAAAAATTCTTCTCATATCCCAAAATTTCATAGGCAATATGTTCCAAGGTCTTCTAGTTTACTTATGTCTCCCTTTATGGTCCTTTAAATCAGTTATCAATTTTTAATTTTTCCTGATATACAGTGAAAGATATTGTCCTATACCTAGTTTCTGCCAGACTGCTTTCCAGTCTTCATAAAATAATGTTTACCAAATAGGGAATTCTTATCCCCAAAGCTTAAAGTTTTATATTTATCAAACACACTCATTTACTACTGTGTATTGTATATCTATTTTTTTCCACTAATTGTAACAAAAAGCACCCTAGCATACCCAGGATGGCTGTTACTACAGGTTCTTCAATCTGCTTTTCTAAAGGAAGTAACTCAAAAGGGTTCAAATATATATATTTCTGGGGGAAAAGAGTCAGCATCCTGAACTTCAGAGAAAATTCAAACAGAAATTGCAAGCAAAAATCATAACATAAAGACCAACAGACAGGGCTTCTAACCATTCTGACCAAATAATACATTACATCACAGATCAACCAAAAGATCAAACTCTCTGACCGTTATATACATATGTAGTTACCAGAGAGAGGAGCACCAACATTTGTGGTTTTCAAAGCTGGGCCTCCTTAATGGCTACCCAGAATTTAATCTGGCCAAATCACAGGAACATTCTTCCAATGAGTGATCCCCAAAGTAAAATACTAACCACAGAGGGAGTGTGTGTGTATATGTGTGTCTACATATATATGTGTATATACACATACATGCATATATATACATATGTGCGCACACACATATACATACATGGGTATGTGTGTGTATAAATGTTCAGGGTCAGAGGGCATAACAACTCTCATGACCCACTGTCAAATTACAAAGTAAACAAAAGGTATGGTCCCTCCCGAAAAACAAGCTTCCCCTAATCAAACTTATCTTGTTGGGTTCCAAGTGAGGCCTATTAATGGGAGGGGAAGATTTTCAATTCCTATTAACATTACACTGATCCATCACTCTATTTCTTAGCAAGAAGCAGATATTTTTATAATTATTGCCATATAATATAGTTGAAGATCCAATACTGTTAGACCTCCTTCCTTTACTTTTTTTTCATTAATTCCATTGATATTTTTGACCTTTATTTCTGCCAAATGAATTTTATATTGTTTTTCTAGTTTAATAAAATAAATTTGGGGTAATTTAATCAAGATGTCACTAAATAAATAGCTTAGTTTAGGTAGAATTTTCATTTTTATTTTATTGGCTCAGCCCACCCTTGAGCAATTGATATTTCTCCAATTATTAAATTTGATATTATTTGTATAAAAATTATCCTATAATTATGTTCATATAGTTCCTGGGTTTTGGCAGATATACACCCAGGTGTTTTATATTGTGTCCAGTTATTTTAAGTGAAATATCTCTTACTATCTTTTTGTAGGGCTTTATTAAAATTGTTCCAATTAACTTTTTAGTTGACTCTCTGGGACTTTCTAAGCACATCATCTGCAAAAAGAGATAGCTGTATTTCATCACTGTCTATTATGATTCTTTCAGTTTATTTTTTCTTCTCTTATTGTTATTGCTAGCATTTCTCATACAAAACTGAATAACACTGGTGATAATGTGAACCTTGTTTCATTCCTATCTTATTGGGAAGGTTTTACCCCATTACAAATAATGCTAACTGATGATCTTAGGTAGATGCTTCTTATCATTTTAAGGAAACATCCATTTATACCTATGCTGTCAAGTATTTTTAATAAGAATGTGTGTTGTTATTTTATCAAAAGCTTTTTTATGCACCTATTGACATAATCATATGACTTTTGTTACTTTTGTTATTGATAAAATCAATTACATTACTAGTTTTACTTATATTGAACCAGACCTGAATTCCTGGTAAATCCCACTTGGTCACAATGTACAATCTTTGTGATATAGTATTGCAGTCTCCTAGCTAATATTTTATTTTTTTTAATTTTTTTCATGCATATTCATGAGCAAAATTAGTCAGTTTTATTTCTCTTTTATTACTCTTCTTTGTTTAGGTATCAACAACCTATTAATGTCAGAAAAGGAATCGTGAAGGACTCCTTTTTTGTTTATTATTCCAAATAATTTATTTGATGCTGGAGTTAGTTGACCTCCATGGCTGGATATCCTTAGCCCTATCAAGTTGGTACATATAATATATCAAATAGATTGGTATATTATTGACTCCCTGCTCCATATATACAATGAATCAGTGAACATTTATTAAGCACTTACTGGGTAATAGTATTATTATTACTATTATTATTTTATACTATTACTATACTATTATTGCTATACTAACCACAGGGGATATAAATATTATAAATAATTAATTTAATTACAAATTTTGTACAGTATACATGTAAAATGGTAAATAGAAATTATTATAAATAAATATAAATAGTGTTATGTGAAAGGAAAAAAGTCTCTGCTCTCAAGGAGCTTCTGAGGGAACTATTAAGGAAGATAATGCAAAAAAGGGAAATGAAAAGTGAGAAGGCAGAGAACCTGACAGAGTACCCTGGGGTGAGGAAAAAGAAAGATATGCTAGAGATATTCAGAGATTTTGAAACAGAGAATGGAGAGGAAATTAAGAATGGCCAGGGTCTTTCCAACAAATTAATGTTCCAGGGGAAACTCACCAATGGGAGAAGGGAACTGTAGGGCAGGTGGATATTCCTGAATGAGAGAGCTCTGGGCATTGAGGAAACTTGAAGGGCAAGAAAGCAGCTTGGCCATGAGATAAGACAGAGCAGCTCAGTTTCTAGAGATCCTTTTTTCTCAGGTAGGGAAAATCAGCTTTTCTTATCAGTTTTACAATTCCACATCTTAAACCCCCAGTCAACCCAGCCCAGCTGAAGATGTTGCTTTGAACTTTACTAAGAAAATGAAGACCAAGGCCATGACCTCAGGCTTCTCTTCCTTTCAAAACACTTTAACATAATCCCTTTTTAATCTCCTCCCTTACTTTAGTATTTAGGTGTTCCTTTCCTCCACTTAGAGTGAAAACAATTTTTCTACCTGAGTTTTTCATTTCTTTTTTCTTAGTCACAATTGTTTGTCTTTCAAAAGAAGGGTTCTAAAAATGGATTGGGATAATAGTAATAATTAATAATAATAATAGTGTGCTACAAGACTTGTGCTAAGGACTTTCCAACTATTACCTGATTTTATCATCACAACAGTCCTTTAAGATAGATGCTATTATCTCCAATTTAAAAATGAGAAACTGAAACAAAGAGGGTTAAGTGACCAGTCTGGGGTCACACTGCTAGTGAGTGTCTGAGGCTGCATTTGACCTCAAGACTTACTGACTCCAGGCCTGGTTCTCTATCTATTACACCACCTATTTGCCTTGACAAAGGATAACACCAAAAGAAACTAATTGTCATGAAATATATTTATCAAAATATATATTTTTGAAGACATCGTGTGCCCTAGGTTAAAAAATCCTGCTCCAGATTTTGAAGATCGCCCTCAGTGGACAAGAGCAGAAGCAGCAGAATTGAAATTCAGAAGTTTTGCTTGCCTTTCTCTTTTATGCTATACCATCTGACCAACACCTGAGGACCATGTATTCAACATCTAGCTCTTACTTCTATCATGGCTACTGTTTTTTTTCCTATTTTTTGTTTGTTTCTGTCAAATATTAGGTAATTCCCCAAAGCCCCCTTAATACTTTGTATTTTCTCATTTGTTCTGCCATGCGTTAACAATTACTGCTAATTAGTAAGAGGTATATATCAAACAGAGTTTTCTTCAGAAAGCACAGTAGACACACACAGGGACCCTTCATCACCATATTCCAAAATCTTTCACTCCTATTTTCCCACCTACTTTTCTTCCTGTTCACAACTCAGTGCTGCTGGGGAAGGGGCACCAAAGAACACTGATTTTGTTCACTTTTCCCTTAGTCATTAACCTATTAATTAACTGGGTGTTAGCAATTATCACAATTTCCACCAGATGGATGTCAAGTCCTCTTCAACAAAAACAGAGGCACAAAAACACACATAAAATACTCTCTAGCATCTTTCAAAAGGCAGATTTGCTTTATGGACATACAAGGGTAGGGTGATAAGGAAACCAAGTGGGGAACATTTATTTGATGACCCCTCTCTTCTCCATATTATATTGTATACTCTTTGACTGATATGAATGTCAAATAATAACTTGTCCTTTCTTCCTCCATATTATGATAAGTGCTTGGTAACCAAATATTGTAAGTGAAAAACCCTGAAAGTCCGGAGAAAAATACAAACTTGCTCCCCAAATTTAGTCTGTGAGTCCATACAAATGTATGAGTACAGTATGGCTAAGATACACACATCATTGTACATGCATGTGCAAGCAGACATGCATATCTTGCCAGGTGTGCATGTGCATGAACACACAAAAAGTTTCATCCATAAATAGGTGTGTACATCTACATGACCACATATGCATATATACATATGTGGCTTCTATAGAAAACATCTATGCATTTGTATTAATATATGCATTAGATATTATATACCTGTGTGTAAACGTACTTAGAAAGAAAGGATTATTGTGGTTTTGATTCTAAAACTCAACTAGATATGATTGAATGCCTTTCACCTTCCTTAGCTGTAACAATCAGCCAAGGGGCCAGGTTAATCATCTATATTGCTGATTTCATCACTAGTTACTTGTAATAACACTGTTACTTCCCACTTTTACTAACATTCTGTTCAATGGTTATGGGTTCATTGATTTCACAAAATACCTTTGATAACCCGATGGTTCCTGGCTAATCTTTGCCTCTGCATGATGAGCACCATCTGTTTTCTAGATAGAGCTCAGATTTTGTTTGAAGAGCCCAGGTAAGGTTCTTCTCTTCTCACAGAAATCCTGTATACTGTGAACCTGCTAATGGAATGTCTCATGAACTTGGCCAACATCCTTCAAATTTGTGGCATGGATAGCAACTATGGGCAACAGTATTTCATGCTTATCTTATGTTCCTCTGAAAAGCTTCATACTTAAAAGTATTCTTTTTGCCATCTAGATCCACCTCTTGATATATCTAAATCATGTTATTGCAACATGGAAGTGGGTCATGACTTGGTCCAAAAATTCTTACCACATTACCCTTCTGTCAATGTTAACTACTGAAATTCCATTCTCATTCCAAATTCCATAGTTTCTGCCTCTATCCACTGCTTCTCCATGATGTTGCTCTTGCTGCCTGTGACTCTTCTTAATGGAAGCCTCCTATGCCTTATTCTTAAGTAACTGATCTGGGGTAATTAAATTATACTGGGCTAGGCAGTGGTCACTATGGTTAGCACCTTCGGCTGAATCTTTCTAAGTCTAGGCTCAGTAAATGCAATGCAACCAGTTCCCATTAACTGGTGTGTGAGCATATAAATTACCCCAAAGCTTTGATAAGTCTTAAAAGGCACTAAAATTATTGGAGTGGAAACACAAGCTTGTGATCTCTTTATGGTAATGTATTTGCCCTCTTTATGCTTGCTTCTGATTTTTGTACTGTGACCCGATACCTATGGATTGGCCTTTATGCGTCCATTCTTTCTTCCTATAGTAACAATTTGTGACTAGTGTTATCTTTCTAGAGTAAAGTACATCAATCAACAAGTATTAAATAGGCACCCATATGTGCTTCACATTGTGCTGGACTCTGGGAATAAAGACTCTTTGCTCTTGAGGAACTTGCAATCTATAAGGTGAAACAATATGTGACAATATATGCATAGACAAAATATTTTATAGAGGGTTGGTATTAGTAGCTAGTGGGGAAATGGGAAGGAAGGGAATAACCATTTATTAAGCATATACTGTGTGTCAGGTCCTGTGCTAAACATTTTATAAATATTTCATTTGATCCTCCCAACAATCTTGTTCTCCCCATTTTACAGTTAGAGACTGAGGGAAAATACATTGTATCTTGCTTAGGGTCACTCACCTAATAAGAGAGTGAAACCAAATTTGAATTCAGGTTTTCCTGACTCCAGGTTCATCATGCTTCCCTCTGCGCCACCTAGCTGCCTAAAATAAAACAAAGTTTCATATATAAAGACACAACTGGGCTGAGCTTTGGAGGAAATGGCATTCTAAGAGACAGAGATGAGCACAGAGTACATTCCAGGTATGAAGCATATCATATGCAAATGCCCAGAGGTGAGAGATGGAGTACTGGGTGTCAGTGACAGCAAGAATACCATTTTGTCTGACTTTTATTCTTTGTGAAAAGGAGTAATGTATAATTATACCAAAAAAAAAAAATAGGTGGGAGCCAGGTTGTGAATGGCCTTAAATGCTAAGCAGAGGAGATTATCTCTTCTCTATACAAATACATAAATTATGATATTTTGATATTTCAGCATGCAACCATGCCTATATATAATAGAATCTCCTTGGATCTCACAGCCTAATCAGAGTCAGGCTGGTTTTGTGCTTGGGTGATATTTTACTGTAAAACTTGAGTGTTCCAGCTCATTGGCTTTCCTCCATTGGCAGAAAGATTGCCTCCTGTGAATGCTACGGCAAAGGTCACCTGCTGTAGCAAGACTCCCTCTCTGTCCTCAGTCTCCTTGTGGTCCCCTAGTTAAATCCCTCAATGCCTTGGCTCACCAAGCTTGTCAAGGCAGTTGGCTGTCATTGCTGTGTTAGCGACTTCCACTGTCATTCTCTCTCCTTATCATTTAATGCTCTCTGGCATGCTCTGTAAATGGGTCTTGACCACATTCCAACAGTCAGCAACGTCTGCCAATTGAAAACATGTTCTGGAGCTGCAATTAGACATGATCTAAAATTAGTCAACCCGGCTCTCATAAAACCTCCTATCCCTTTATCCCACATGCCAACTCAAGGCACATTTCCTAACCTTCTCCCTATGCCCTTCGAGCCAGCCTACAACTGCTAAATCTGAGAGCTTGTGAGATTCTCACTTATCGTGATACCTGGCACATAGTAGGTTCTTAAGAAGTGGTTTTGGCTTGATTTATTATCCATTCTCCTTAGAATTTGGAAAACACAGCATCCAATCCTGATTCTCCTCCTAAATTGCTTTATAATCTTGAACAAATTACTGTACTTCTCTGGGATTCAGTTTCATAGTGTGTAAAATGCCAGGAATGGAATAGATCTTTTAGTCCTCCTGCTGCTCTGATGTCCTGTGATCTTAATGATTTCAAACTCTGTAATATCCTGACAAAGAAGAAATGTGGTGGGCATGGGTAATACATACATAATACATACAATCTATATACATATGTCTGTATTTTATATATGTGCACACATATATACATATTTGTATATGTATATGTGTGTATGTATGCATACGCACATACACATGCACACACATTATATGTATATATATATATATATATATATATATATATAAATTTTAAAAGGTATCAAAATCTAAGAAATAACATACACTTTTCTACCCCCCCAAAGGGATCAGAAATAATGTAAAGTAGTGGATAGGAATTTAAAAATGAAATATGACAAGTACTTGACAATGTTTCTCTTTAACAGTTTCAGATTGATCCATTTTAGTCATGGTGTCTGGCATATTCATGGCTGCATCATATATCAGTGCCTTGACTTACTCCCAATTCTTGTTGATGCAGCATGTGGGAACTGGATCCATTTTTTGTAGTTCCCAGGACTATAAAATATCTAATGAACTTGGCAGCCAGCATGCCAAGTATATGTGCTGTAGACAGCTAATGGTGTCTTCTTGTGTATTAAACTAAATCCCTACTTTCATTTTAATTGAATGGTATTGGATATTCCACATGCCAGCTCTCTTGGAGTTTGGGACCATTTATCTAGATTTTCTGATTTTGTACACATCTTTTTCTTCCATCACCATATAGTCAAGGAAATAGATGCATTAGAAAGATATTGTCACGCTAATTGCTGCAAGCAAATGTAATCTACCACCTGATCCATTCATCCCCAGTCTACATGATTGATGTGTGCCATAGGATGAACAAATCCTAGGATGCTATGAGTATGCTTGATATGGGGGATTCAATGGGCAGTGCCCGCTCCCAAACTGATACCTTTTCTCCAAATGCCATAGTTATCATATTGGTGTGCAGAATTATTTATGGCTATCTCACTTAAAATTTGAGGTTCAAGCGAATGTCACCATAAGCCCTGAAATTGTGGTAGGTGGCATACGGAATTTGGAACCAAAACAAGACATTAAAAAGTAGTGGCAGGACCAGTGTTGGATTATCTGTGTCATAGGTCTCTGGGGACCCATGTTTTATTTAAAGGAAAGAACTTTTGGTAATGAAAATTACTTTTCTGGGGGCGGCTAGGTGGCGCAGTGAATAGAGCGCCGGCCCTGGAATCAGAAGGAACTGAGTTCGGAGCCGGCCTCCGACACTTAATCCATACAAACAAAAACCTAGCCGTGTAACCTTGGGCAAGTTACTTAACCCCAATTGCCCGAAAGGGGCGGCTAGGTGGCGCAGTGAGTAAGAGTGCCGGCCTTGGAGTTGGGATGACCCGAGATCAGATCCGGCCTCAGAAAATGAGCACCCACGCATAAATCAAATGACTAGCCGTGTAACCTTGAGCAAGTTACTTAACCCCAATTGCTTTAAAAAAAAAAAAAAAGAAAATTACTTTTCTGATGCTGAGAGAAAGGGAGATATTGATCTAGTCAGGAGACCTAGTTTCTCTTCCAGACCAGCACCCAGACTAATTTGTTCTATAACTTTGGTGACAATTTAATTCCTCTGGGCCTCAGCTTCATCATCTGTAAAATGGAGAGGTAAGGGGGCAGCTAGGTGGCGCAGTGAGTAAGAGCGCCGGCCTCAGAGTTGGGATGACCCGGGATCGAAACCGGCCTCAGAAAATGAGCATCCACGCATAAATAATGACTAGCCACATAACCTTGAGCAAGTTATTTAACCCCAATTGCTTTAAAAAAATGGAGAGATAAGTCTAAATCAAAGGTTTTTAAATTAGTGTGCCTAATCTTTTGAAAAATGTTTTTGATAACTGTATTTTAATGTAATTGAATACCTTTGTAATCCTATGTACTTTATGACTTAAAAACACTATTCTGAAAAGGGGCCTCACCAGACTGCTTAAGGTATCCATCACACACACACACACACACACACACACACACACACACACACACACACAATGTAAAGAGCCCCTTCATGTAAACGATCATGTGGGTAAATTTAAGTTCTCTGATTCTCCATGATAGAACGATTTAATAAAATTATTAGATTAAATATTATTCATTAGTGTATATTTTATTAATAATATAATTTATTATTATTGTTATTAAATATTACCTAGATCATCCATTTTTACAACTATTTACCAGGTGTGTGGTATATTAACGGCTTGCACCTTTCTCAGGCATTATTTGGGTTCAAGTTACCTTTTTTCAAATTTTTCCACTGTACTTGAACAGATGATATAGAAAAGTAGCAAGGATGCTGAATTTTGATGGCAGGGGTTGGGGACCAGACCCCTGGGCTCATATTCTGCCTTAGAAACTTGTGATATTTATTATATAGGCAAATTACAAATACTCTGAGTCTCAGTTTTTACTTCTATCCCTGATCATGTCACCCCATATTGCTTTAGGTTCTCTATACTTAATACTTCATATGCCTAAATAATACTTATATTGGGGTGGCTAGGTGGTGCAGTGAGTAGAGTGACTGCCCTGGAGTCAGAAGGACCTGAGTTTGGATCTGGCCTCGGACATTTAATGCACACACAAATAAAAACCTCTCCATGTGGCCTTGGGCAAGTTACTTAACCCCAATTGCCCTCCAAAAAGCAAATACTACTACTACTACTACTACTACTACTACTACTACTACTACTACTACTACTACTACTACTACTTCTACTAATAATAATGCTTATATTCCAGAATTTATTGAGTTGGTCTCCTGGCTTAGGCTACATGGATTTCATCCAGTTTTAATCTTTGGTTTGCTATTGTTACTAAATCTGTTATGAATATCTTTATACATATTTTTTTTCCATTTTTTAATGATGAAAATCTCTATCAGAACACTTGGAATATGATATTCTGGAGGTCAAAGGAGCTAGGATTAAAACCAAGAATCACCTACTCAGCAAAACTGAGTATAATGTTTCAGGGGAAAATATGGGCATTTAATGAAATAGAGGACTTTCAAGCATTCTTTATGAAAAGACCAGAGCTGAACAGGCAATTTGACTTTCAAATACAATTACCAAAAGAAGCATGAAAAGGTAAAGAGGAAAGAGAGACCATAAGCGACCTATTAAAGTTGAACTGTTTACATTCCTACATGAAAAGATGATATTTGTAATTATGAGACTTTTCTCAGTATTAGGGCAGTTGAAGCAACACACACGATACATGCATATATGTATATGTGTATATGTACATGTGTACATATATACACATCTATACATACATATGTATGTATACTATGTATATGTATGTATGTATATATGAAGGGATGATGTCTAAAAAATAAAATTAAAGGGTGAGAGGACTATATTGGAAGAAGGAGAAAGAGAGAATAGGGTAAATTGTCTCACATCAGAGGGGCAACAGAAAGCTGTTACAATGGAGGGATAGAGTAGGGAGGTGAAAGGAAATGAGTCAACCTTACTCTCATTGCACTTGACTTAAGGAGAAAATTCCATACACACTCATTTGGGTATCTTACCCTACTGAAAAGTAGGGGGGGAAGGGAATAAAGGGGGAGAGGTGATAGAAGGGAGGGCAGATTGGGGGAGGCAGTAATCAGAAGCAAGCACTTTTGAAAAGGGACAGGGATAAAGGACAAAATAGAAGAAATAAGGGCATATGATGGAGGGAAATATAGTCTTTCACAATATGACTTTTCCCCTCCATTGTAACAGCTTACTCTTGCTCCTTTAATGTGAGATAATTTTATGTGAGATAATGTATTGCTTAACTACACATGTATAACCTATATTGAATTGCTTGCTTTCCCAATGGGGGTGGGTGAGGAGGGAATAAGGGAGAGAATCTGGAACTCAAAGTTTTAAAAATAAATGTTAAAAATTGTTTTAACATGTAATTGGAAAATAAGATATAGAGGCAATGGGGTAATTAATGGGGTAAAATTAATAAAATATATTTTATTTATTTTAAAATAATTATTTTTATTTAATTTTAATTAAATTTAATTAATAAGTCTATTTAATCATTAATTTTAAAATTAAAAATATTTTGAAATAATTTAATTAAATTTAAAAATGTAAAATCATAGTTATGTAAAAAATAAAAATATAGAGTATCATCATAAAATGTGGAACCATATTGCCCAAAATGAACTTAAAAACATTAGGGTTGATATAAATTTAATTATCATTTTATTACTTTTCAGGAAATTGTTCCCTGTTTGATATTGGGTAAGTCACCTAATGTTTTCTACAAAATGAGAACTGGGTGGCATCTTAGATTGTTTTCATTTCTAAATCCACAATCTTGCTTTGTTATCACCTTATTACCATCGCAAAGAGTAGCTTCCTGGTGCAATGCAGAGGCACCTAGATGTAAGGAAGGCCTTGGTTCAGTCTGTTGGCTATATGAGGATGAACAAGTTCCTTGCCTCTCAGTGAGCAGCTTTCTAATCAAAAACCATAAACTGCAGACCACTTGTGGAACTATATTTCTAGAAGGAGTTTCCCCACCTATATTTTCCAGTACCAGTTAAGTCATAGGTCCATACCAAGACAAAAAAAAAAAAAAACAGCAAAAATATCATCCAAAATCAAGTTTTTTAAAAAAACATTAAGATCGTTAATTTTTGTGGAGGTAGTAGGAACAATGGTTCTGCTCAAATAAAAATGAGTCCCTGTTGAACAGGAAAGACCTTAGTATTGTTGAGGAATAATTAAGGTGGGCATCACTGGTGCAAGCAACAGGCTGAAAATGACCACTTGGATGAAGCTGAAGAAATCATTTTGAATTGAAAAAATTGGATGTATTACATTGTGGGGAAGTGACAGTGAAAAATGAGTTGAAGATTACAGAGGGAGCCTATGCCTTTCTAATCATGGCCCCAAAAGTTAGCAAAGGCAGACTGAGAGGAAGATGGAAAACGATTATGTAAAAGAGTAAGGACATGGACTATTTGGGAGTTATTGATGTGAAAAAGATGAGTGTGTTGATCAGAAATGTGACAGAGGTCATGGCTCTGAAGACTTTAATTTTCCATGAGATCGTCAGGGGTCTTTAGGGTTCATTGAGAGACAGAGAGAGGGAGGGAAAAGAGTCTAGTCCCCACTAATCAGAAACTGAAGAACTACCACATTTCCTTTCCACATCAACATGCTAAATAAGATGGAAATATGCCTAGTGAAGATATCAGATCACAAAATATCTTCCCTCAATGGATATCCAAATGGAATAAATATATGAAACTTTGTCTATTTCCAAAAAGTAAGTTAGCTGTTTTTGCTTATTACATATTAAAATAAACTACTATCCTTATGGGGAAGGGTAAAGGACATTTTATTTTCCCCTACATTGAAGTTCAACTTCAATATTTCTTTGATCTTTCTAAAACAAAATAAATGAAATTATGTTATTTAAACATTGAATATCATAGAGAGCAAATGACATCAGAAAATCAATCTTTGCAAAAAACATTTAGAAAAGTCAAGATGAAAATGAGGTATTGCCCCTTTCTGAAAAAGGTAATGAAGAATGAAGGGATTATGGGAGGAGAAAAGGAAGGAATGAAGAGAGGAAAGAAAGAGAAAAGGAGAGAGGGAGAAAGGGGGAAAGGAGGAGAGCAGGAGAGGGAAAAAGGGAGAGGGGAGAGGGGGAGGGGAAAAGGAGAGAATGAGAATTAATACCTTTTCTATTTTTACTGTTTAGTGTTTGTTCTACAGTCAAACCTGAGGCCGTTGATCTGGGATATTTTAGATTTCGAATAACAGCCCTTTCTTCATTCCTTGTCTCACTTGCCTATCCTCTTTTTCCTACAAAAATAATTTATGTGCCACACACCAACCGAGCACAAAAATGTCATACTTAATATAAGAAGTATTTGTGCTGAATATTGTATTGGAAATATATTCCAATATTTGATGCTATGAAATTATGATTATGATGCTGTGAAATTGTACCAAAGTTTCCTTTGAAGAAATTTGAGACCAGAAACTGTGTCAGAGATTTGTTTAATCATGATTCTTCTCTGCATTCCCCATTGCCCATGCCTATGCTCTTCCCTCTTCTGTGGCTTTTATATTGTACTATCAGTGCTGTTATACTCTTTAATATTTGACTTTCTATCGTATGTTTAGACTTGGAAGAGACCTTAGAGACATCTAGTCATAATTATCTTGTCAATGGAATCATAAATATAGAAATGAAAGGGAGCTCATAACCTACGTAGTCTAAGACCTCCTTTTACAGATAGAGAAACTGAGGCCCAAGGGCAAAATCTTGGGCAAAGTCCTGACAACCAGAATATGTATTCAGGCCTTCTAAACCCAAATCTAGTGCTCTCTTCTTTGTATTTTATATATAGTATTCTCTACTTTATATATGTTTTCTCTAATCATCCATACAGCAACCTTGTGAAGTAGGTGCTATTACTGCCCCTATATTATCCCCATAGTTAAGGAAACTGAGGTAAATAGAGGTTAAGGAGCTTGCTTAGAGTCACACAATGAGTAAATAACTGATGCATGATTTGAACTCCAACTTTCCTAGCTCTAATTGCATTTATCCATCCACTGTACAACTTCTCTTCCTCTGCCTATAGAATTAGAAGTTGGACCAGGAATATCTACTCAGGTTGTAATCTCTGAGATATTATGAGATACTGGAATGAGTTCAAACTGCTCTGCCTCCCTTTATCTAAGTAGGCATGAACCAGACTTTACAGGTCTAGATCGCAAGTCCATTTCAGTCCAACTCTACATGTATGAATAAGCCCTGTTTTCATTTTCCTTTTCACTAAGCCCAGAAGAAACTTGAGACAGTGTCCTTTCTACACCAGAAGCAGACATAAAGTTTAAAAGAAAAGGATAAAAGGTCAAAAAATATGAGCCCAAAACAACAAAAAAAGAATCTGACTATAAAATTATTACGGCGACATGGGAGATCAAGACAAAAACTCAGAAGAACACAACAAGATCGAAACACCAATGGGAAAAACCACAAAGAAAAATGGGAAGTTGGTATCAATCCATGAAAGAACTCCTGGAAAAACTCAAAAAGAGCTTTAAAAACTTATAAAAGAGGTAGAAAGAAATGAGAGTGATGCAAATTAATTTTTTAAAAAAGAATTAACAACTTGGGGAAACAATTGCTTAAAAATTTTTGTTAGCAAATGAAAAAGAAGACAGAAAATCCATTGAATAAAACAACTTCCTAAAGAGTACAAAAAGCTAATTTAAGAAAACTACTCCTAAAAATTAGAATTGGATAATGACTTTATGGGGCATCAAGATTCAATCAAACAAACTCAAAGAAAAGTTGGAAAAAATGTAAAATACCTCATAGTAAAAACAACTGACCTGGAAAACAGATCCAGGAGAGACAGTATCAGAATTCCTAGATTACCTGAAAGTCATATTTTGGGGAATTACCAAGGAAAACTGCCCTGATATCCAGGAACCAGAGAGCAAAATAGACAGCAAAAGAATCTATTGATCACCTAAGGAAAGAGATTTAAAAATAAAAAGTCTTTGCTCTCTGTCTCCTTTGCTCTGTTGGCAGCTCTTCAGCTTTGCTCCTCACCCCCTGAGCATGTACACCTGCATCAAGCTCATCTCTACCCCTGCCCTTGTGAGGAGCAGCTCTCAGCTGCTGAGTAGATGGTTATCTGAAGTGGTGCTAAAATGGCCAGTGGTTCAGACAGATGAGAACCTCAGCATTTTGGCAGCATCAGGTCACTTGACCTCTCTTGTACCCAGATGTGGATTCCAAACTAGTGTCATCTCAAGAGACAATGACACAGCAGCCAAGTTTATTGGGGCTGGGCTGCCACTCTGGGGGTGGAAGGCTCTGAAGCTTGGATTGGGACTGTGTTTGGAATTCTCATCATCTGTTTGCCAGGAACCCCTCCATGAAGCAACAGCTCTTTTCCTACACCATCCTGGGTTTTCCCCTTTCTAAGGCTATGGGGCTTTTTTGCCTGATGGTGGCCTTCCTCATCCTCTTTGCCATGTGATGAAGCCATTTCTATCCCTCTATATTTCTTTGTTTTTTTAAGCAATTAGTTTGCTCAAGGTTACAGGGTCAGTCATTATTTATGTGTGGGTGCTCATTTTCTGAGGCTGGAACTGATCCCAGGTCCTCCTGATTCTGGGTCTGGTGCTCTTACTTGCTGTGCCACCTAGCCTCCCCAGTCCCCCTACCTTTCTTAGTGTTCCTCCTCATCCTTCTGGTCCTTCCATGTCTCTCCCTACCTGTGTATAACTTAAAATCCATTCTACCAGGCAGCCCTGGGGAATGTCATGGGCTCAGGGTTTGACAGAGGGAAGAAAAGTAAATACTGTATTAATAACAAACAAAAAAAATAAAACCCCAAGGAACATTACAGACAAATTTCAGAAATATCAGGTGAAGGATACATACTACAAGTGAACAGAAAGGAAAAAAATCAAATATTAGGGAGCCACAATCAGGATTACACAGTACTTTGATACTGCAACATTAAAAGATCAGAAGTCATGGAGGTAAAAGAGCTAGGACTATGTAATGGGAATGGGAAGCTGAAGATCTTCCCTGTCCCTTGGCCCGTTGATAGGCTTGAGTGACTCTGAGAACCTTCCCTGATTTGAAAATATACTCCGCCCCTTAGTAGGCTGAATGTGGTCATATGGAGACTGTGGCAGGAGACTTGTTTTTCAGAAATGCCCACACTTTGTTAATTTGTGATTAGGTCAAGAGGGTTGTGACATTCTCTGACTCAGGAGAGGGCTATATATACCCTGATGTAAAGTTTTATTTTGGTGCTCACTTTGAGAAGAGTTGTGTGATTTGGCCAGATGAGACTCTGGCCAGCCATTGAGCCCCCATCTTTGAAAACCAAGATATTGGTGCTTCCCTCTCTAGTAACTAACTAGGTATGACTAGGTCAGACATCTGGAAGCACTATCTGCTTAATTGTGTTACTTTTGGTTGTAACTTCAGTTTGTATACTCTGAAGTTCAGGGAGCTGACCTTTTCCCCTGAACTAGGTAATTGATATATGTTTGATTAAAGTAAGATTGCTCACGCATTTTGAGTTACTTTTCTTTAAAAAAGCAGATCTAAGATGGCGGAGTAGAAACAGCTCATCCAAGCCACTCTGCCCCCACATTCCCCCCAAACGATGTAAAAGGGGACTCTGAACAACTTCTGGAGCCCCAGCAGCCACAGAAAGACACAGAGAAGCTAACCTCCCACTGAGGACAGCCCAGCAGCCCTGCAGGAAGGAGCAGCGCAGCGGTCTGGGAGCTGGCAGTGTGCAGCACACAGAGCACAGGAAGCCGAGCCGAGCCGGAGCTGAGGTCCCCATGAGCCGAGGTTTTAGCCCCAGGGCACCAGGGCCAACAGCCGGCTGGAGGAACCCCAGAACACCAGTAGCTGTGGCAACTCCTGAATTATCAACATAGACATGCCTAGGACAAATTAAGAGGTTAGTGTCCTATGGACTTTGGGACCTGTATTTGGGGAATGCATCAGCTTCCTCCCCTGGGGGCTAGAAGCCACTGAGACACTCCATTTTGTAGTTTTCAGAAGCAGCTCCAGCTCCTGGCCTGCAATTAATTGTAGGGAGATCCAGCGATCAGTCTTGGGGGGTAATCGCTCTTGCTTTAACCTCCCTGGATCTGGATTGTGTTCTAGGGTGGAAGTCATGGGTGGGTTTACAGCTTGCCAGAAACGGAAGTTGCCCCCCACACGCTCGGGACGAAAATTCCTCTATCTGGCCTTAAAGCCATAGTGTGGCAACAAGCCCAAAAGTCAAGCAATTAAGTGGCAACATGCCAAGGCAAAGGAAACAGAAAAATGCAACCCTAGACTCCTATTTTGGGGGCATAGAGCAGGAAAAGGACTGTGAGGTCAGAAGTCCTGCTCCAAAAGCCCCAGGGGAAAACATGAGTGGGTTGCAGGCCATAGAGGACCTTAAGAAGGACTTTAAAAATCAAATAAAGAAGCGGAGGAAAAATTGGAAAGAGAAATGAGAAGGATGCAGGAAAAGTATGAAATGAGGGTCAACAGCCTGACTGAGGAAAACAACACCTTAAAAAATAGACTAACTCAAATGGCAAAGGAGGCCCAAAAGGGCAATGAGGAGAAGAATGCCTTAAAAAGCCAAATTTGCCAGATGAAAAAGAATCTCAAAAGCTCACTGAAGAGATTCATTCCTTCAGAGTTAGACTGGAACAAATGGAAGCTAATGACTTTATGAGAAATCAAGATGCTGTTAAACAGATACAAACAAACAAAAGATTAAAAGGCAATGTGAAATATCTCATGGGAAAAACCACTGACCTGGAAAATAGATCCAGGAGAGACAATTTAAAAATTATTGGACTACCTGAAAGCCATGATCAAAGAAAGAAACTAGAAATCACCCTTCAAGAAATTCTCAAGGAAAATTGCCCTGATGTTTTAGATCCAGAGGGCAAAATAGAGGTTGAAAGAATCCACCAATCACCTCCTGAAAAAGATCCCAAAAAGAAAACTCCCAGGAATATTATAGCCAGGTTCCAGAATCCCCAGATCAAGGAGAAAATACTACAAGCAGCCAGGAAGAAACAATTTCAATATTGTGGAAACACAATCAGAATAGCCCAGGACCTGGCAGCTTCTACACTGAGGGATCGAAGGGCATGGAATATGATATTCCAGAGGGCAAAAGAACTGGGAATGAACCCAAGGGTCACCTACCCAGCAAAACTGAGTATTTTGTTTCAGGGGAAAATATGGTCATTCAGTGGAATAGAGGACTTTCAAGCATTCCTGAGGAAAAAAACCAGAATTGAATAGAAAATTTGACATCCAGACACAAGAAGGAAGAGATGCCTGAGAAGGTAATCAGTGAAAAGAAATCAAAAGGAACTTATCAAAGTTGAACTATTTACATTTCTATATGGAAAAGCAATAACTGTGACTGATGATATCTTTCTCACTATGAAAATAATGGAAGAAGGGTGTGTGGTCATATAAATATATATGTGAATGTGTGTGTATATGGTTACAGTTATATATGGATAGAGGGCATAGGTTGAATTTGTTGGGAAGGGAGAATACTCAAGGGATGAAATTATGAGGTGAGAGAGGAAAGTATCAAGAGGAGATGGGGAGAGACAGGGTAGGGTAAAAACTATCTTATGTAGAAGAAGCAAGGGGAAGTGGTTGTAAGGGGGGGGGAGAATAGGAAGGCAAAAAGGCAAAACCACATTCTCATTGAATTTGGTTCAGGGAGAGAATGACATACATGCTAAATGGGATATCTCAACCTGCAGCAGAATAGGGGGAAGGGGGATGAGACGAGGGAAAATGGATGGGAGGTCATCCTTATGGGGAGGGGTGGTTGGAAGTACCCACTATACAAGAGTGACAGGATCATGTGGGGAATGGACCAGGTGGGGGGTGGGATGAGTGGAAGGGAATTGTAAGCAGCCTTGTACAATATATCTACTATGATAATGTTTTGCATAGCTAGACATGTACAACATATACTGAATTACTTATCTCCCCAGAGGGAATGGGTGACAAGGGAAGAAGGAAATGGATCTGAAAGTCGAGGTCTTAACATTAAATGTTTCAAATATATATAAATACTATTGTTAGTACTCTTTTGCTTATAATTGGGAGATAAGATGTGCAGGCATTGGGAAACAAAGATTCACCTTCCTCTAATGGAAAAGTCGAAGGGGGTATGGGAGAAGGTATAGGATAGAGCAGATTGGAGGAAGCGATATCTTGTGGGACTGCTATTCTGGGAGGTTGGGTAGGGCAATAACGGGGGGGAAATGATTGTAACTCAAAATCTGGTGGAAATGAATGATGTAAAACAGAAGTTAATAAAGCATTTGTTTAATAGAAATAAAAAAGCAGATCTAAGAACATGTGCTAGCAGCCATCCTGGGTATGCTAGGGTGCTTGCTGCTACAGACTACAACCAAGAATCAGTTACCTCATAAAATTAAGGATAATGCATGAAAGAAAAAAAAATGGTCATTCAATGAAATACAAAGATTTCTAGATTTTATAAGGAGAAGAGCAGAACTAAAAAACAACAAGAAATTATATCTAATATCAAGAATAAAGAGAGGTATAAGCAAGCAAAAAAGAAAAGTAAACACAAGATTCAAAAGAGCTAAACTGTTTATATTCATACATGGTAAGATTATATTTATAAGTCTTAAAAAACATATATCGCTATTAGTACAGCTAGAAGAAATATACGTAGACATAGGGTACAGGGACTTTGAAGGAATAACAGAAATAATGAAGGGATAAGAAAGAGGAGTACACTCAGTACAGAAGGAGAATGGTAAAAAAAAATTATTTCACATGAAGAGGCACAAAAGACATACTACATTGGAGGGGAAGATGGGAGGGTGGGATATGGGCAACACTTATTCTCATTAGTATTGGTACAAAGGGTGAATAACAGAATTTACCATGTGTAATTCAAAAGTGAATATAGGAATCTATCTTGCCTGACTGGAAAGTAGGACTGGAGGAGATTATGCAAAGGGGTGGGGGAGAACTGACAGAAGGAAGGGCATATCAGGAGAGATGGTAGAAGTAAAACACCAGTTAGGAATAAAAGACTAAAAGGAGAGAGAGGACAAACAGTAGAAAGCCCAGGATGAAGGGAAATACACAGTAATCACAACTGTAAACAGGATGAATCTCTCCCATGAAATGGAAGTGCATGGCAGAATGGATCACAAACCATAATGTTGATATATGTTCTTTACATGAAACTCACTTAAAGCTGAGAGACACCACAGAGTTAAGGAAAAGGGCTAGAGCAGAATATAGTATACATGAGCTGAAGTTAAAAAAATCAGGGGCAGCAATCCTGATCTCAGACAAAGTAAAAGGAAAAATAAACCTAATTTAAAGATATAAGAAAGGAAACTACATTTTGTTAAAAGGTACCATAGATAATGATGCAATATCAATGCTAAACATGTATGCAACAAGTAGTATAGCATCCAAATTATTAAATGACAAGTTAAGTGAATTGCAGGCATTATTAAATGTAAAATAAATAATTTTGATTATGTTAAAATAAATCTTTTCTACAAACAAAATAAATATAACCAATATCAAAAGGGAAACAGAAAGCTGGTAAACAATATTTACATCAAGTATATCTAATAATGGCCTAATTTCTCAGATATATATAGAACTGAGTTAAATTTAGAAGAACACATGCCATTCCTCAATTGAAAAACTGTCAAAAGATATCAACAGGCAGTTTTCAGATGAAAAAATTAAAGTTATCTATAGTCATATAAAGAAGTATTCTAAATCACTTTTGATTAGAGAAATCCAGATAAAAATCATTCTGAGATACCCACCTCACACTTATGAGATTGGCTAATATGACAAAAAAGAAAATGATAGATGTTGAAGAGGATATGGGAAAATTGGGACATCAATGCAGTGTTGGTGGAGTTGTGAACTAATTCAACCATTGTGGAAGACAATTTGTAACTATGCCCACAGGGCAAGCAAACTGTGCATACCCTTTGTTCCAGCAATATCATTACTAGGTCTGTGTCCCAAAGAGATCAAAAAGAGTAAAAAGGACCTACATGTATAAAATATTTGCAGCTGTCCTTTTTATAGTGACAAAATACAGGAAAATTAGGAGATGCCCATCAATTAGGAAATGGCTGAACAAACTGTGGTACATGAAGTTAATGGAATACTACTGTGGAATAAAAAAAAATTAAGAACAGGTAGATTTCAGAAAATTCTGGAAAGACTTGTGACGACTAATGCAAAGTGAAATGTGCAGAAATAGAACACTGTAAACAGTATCAACAACATGTGTGATGATCAGCTATGAATGAATCAGTTCTTCTCAGTCACACAATGATCCAAGAAAAGCACAAAGGACTCATGAAGGAAATTACTACAGACATCTAGATAAAGAACTGATGGTTTCTGAATGCAGATGAAAGAATATTTTTTTCACATTTGTGTGTGTTTATTTTTTCTTTTGGTATGCTTCTTCTTTCTCAACTGTGAGTAATATGGAAACATGTTCGTATATGATAGTGCATGTATAATCCATATCAAATTGCCTACCATTTTCAGAAGGGCAAGGGGAGAGAAGAAAAGAGAAAAATTTAGAACTCAAAATATTTTAAAAATGAATGTTAAAAATTTTATTCACATATAATTCATGGTGGTGTGGAATAAAATACTATTAAAAACAGAAATTGATTTTATTGACTATAATACCAAGCAAAGGTAACTTCCAAGGTTGGAATACCAGCATAGTAACTCTCCATTTTATTCAATGACAAATTAAGGCAAAAAATTCACAGAAAAGAGAAAATCAAAATACAGCATTTACCATGTGTAATTCAATAATTTAATAAGTCCTTAATTCAATCCAAATACTACTCCACCCTTGGGCAGTACATTCATTTAGTCAATCACAAAGTCTCTCTTCTCAAATGGAGATAAACAAAGTACATTCATTTGGTCAGTCACAGAGCACAAAAAAGTCAAAAGTTTCCCACCACTGGATCACAACTGAATTAAAATTATCATTAGTTAATGCCAACTGCCTTCTCAAAAGGTGCAGTGGAGAGCACAAAAGGCCATCTACCCCTAAGCTACAAAGATATCATCACAACATTTAATAACTAAGGAGAGGTATTTTCTTTATCTTGACCTGAGACAAATAATCAGCAATCTCTTTTTCTGGGGAGACAAAGCTTAAGAAAGTCACAAGATGCATTGCCAGTGTTCTTATTAATTTACTGTCTGCAGAACAGTGCCAGAACCCCTGAAAACATGAGCAGGACCCTCTTCCAGGAATTCTGTACACATAGAACAAGAAAACCCTTCTTCCAGGCTTCTGAACTAACAGCAAGGTTCTAGAACCTCTGCAATAACAGCACTGTCCTTAAGCAGCAGATGAATCTGGCAAAACAACATCAAAACAGACAGAAAAAAATACCTGCATCACAGCCATGCCTCCTCAGTTCTTGACAGCTCCAAGTGGCACTTCTCAAAAGTCCTTGGCAGCTCCAACTGATGCTCAGCAGTCTCTCAGCAACTCTGCTGTTTCTGACTTCACAATATGGATCCCCAAAGTTCTTCTGGTCTCCTCTGGTTGGGCCTGAGTCTAAATCAAGCACACAAGCTCCTCCCAGTTTAGCCTCTCCCTTTATGTCAACAAGTCCATCCCACAAGTGGGATTAACAAGCTCTGGTATTTTTTTCCAAATGTTTTATTAAATTCTGGTTTCCATCATTCATTTCCACCAGATTTTGAGTTACAATATTTCCCCCATTGTTCCCCTACCCACCAACCCAGAATAGCAGGCCCACAGGATATCCCCTGATCCAATCTACTCCCTCCCATATCTTCTTACATACCCCCTTCAACTTTTCCATTAGAGCAAGGGGAATCTCAGTGCCCCAATGCCTCCACATCTTTTCTCACAATTACATGCAAAATAGTATTAATAATAGTATATATATATATATATATATATATATATATATATATATATATATATATATATTTGAAACATTTAATTTAAAATTTTTGAATTCCAGATCCATTCCCTGGGTCCTGTGTCATCCACTCCCACTGGGAAGATAAGCAATTCAGTATATGTTGTACATGTATAGCTATGCAAAACATTACCATAGTAGATATATGGTAAAAGACTGGCTATATTTCCCTCCGACCCATCCCACCCCCCACCTGGTGCAATCCCTACTTTGATCCTGTCCCTCTTCAAAACTGGGTGCTGCCAACCTCCCCTCCCCCCAGGATGCCCTCTCCTCCATCATTCTCCCTCTCATCCCCCTCCCCCCTACACTCCTGCAGGGTGAGATATCCCATTTGCTATGTATGTCATTCTCTCCCTGAACCAAATTCAATGAGGATATGGTTTTGCATTTTTGCCTTCCTGTTCTTCCCCTCCCCTGCAAACACTTACCCTTGCCTCTTCTACATGAGATAGTTTACCCCACCCTGTCTCTCCCCATCTGTTTTTGCCACATTCCTCTCTCACCTTTTAACTTCACCCATTAAGTATCATCCCTTCCCACCAAATTCGAACTGTGCCCTCTATCCATATATACCTGTAAACATATATACACAGCCACATATGTATTCATATGCTCAAATACCCTTCTTCAATTATTTTCATACCGAGAAAGGTTTCATCAGTCACAGTTATTGTTTTTCCATGTAGTAATGTAAATAGTTCAACTTTGATAAGTTCATAGTGATTTCTTTTCCCTGATTACCTTCTCAAGCATCTCTTGCTTCTTATGTCTGAATGTCAAATTTTCTATTCAACTCTGTTTTTTACCTCAAGAATGCTTGAAAGTCCTCTATTCCACTGAATTACCATATTTCCCCTGAAACAAAATACTCAGTTCTGCTGGGTAGGTGATTATTGGTTTTAATCCCAGGTCCTTTGCCCAGTGGAATATCATATTCCATGCCCTTAGATCCCTCAGTGTTGAAGCTGCCAGGTCCTGTGTTTCCACAATATTGAAATTGTTTCTTCCTGGCTGCTTGTAGTATTTTCTCCATGAGTTGGGAATTCTGGAACCTGGCTGTAATATTACTAGGACTTTTCTTTTGGGGATCTTTTTCAGGAGGTGATCTCTGGATTCTTTCAACCTCTATTTCACCCACTGGGTCTAAAACATCAGGGTAAATTTCCTTGAGAATTTCTTGAAGCATGATTTCTAGGGTCTTTCTTTGATCATGGCTTTCAGGTCAACCAATACTGGATCTTTTTTCCAGGTGAGTGGCTTTTCCCATGAGATATTTCACATTTACTTCTATTCTTTCAATTGCTTGAATCTGTTTAATAGCATCTTGATTTCTCATAAAGGCAGTAGCTTCCATTTGCTCCAGTCTAATTCTGAAGGAATGAATCTCCTCAGTGAGCTTTTGAGATTCTTTTTCCATCTGGCAAATTCAGCTTTTTAAGGCATTCTTCTCCTCATTGCCTTTTTGAGCTTCTTTTGCCATTTGAGTTAGTCTGTTTTTAAGGTGTTATTTTCCTCAGTCAGGCTGTTGACTTTAATTTCATACTTTTCCTGTATCCTTCTCATTTCTCTTCCCAATTTTTCCTCAACTTCTCTCATTTGGTTTTTAAAATCCTTCTTAAAGTACTCTATGGTGTGTAACCGGCTCATATTTTCATTTGGGGCTTTTGGTTTAGGATTTCTGACCTCACAGTCCTCCTCCTTTCCGTGCATCAATCCTCTTTGCCCCCATAATAGGAGTCTAATGTTGAATTTTTCTGTTTATTTTGTTTCCTTTGTATAGCAAGTTGCCACTTAATTACTTGCCTTTTGGGCTTGTTGCCACAGTAGGACTCTGGCACCAGCCAGTGGAGTTTCCGTTCCAAACTTTGGGCTCTTCTCAACTGTCAGAGGTATTAGTTGGGTGCCTTCCCTGAAGCCCCCACACACTCTGGCAAGCTGGACACACACCCCAAGATCTCCACCCCAGACCACAATCCAGATCCAGGGAGGTTAAAACAAGAGTGATTACCCCCCAGACTGATTGTGGTGTACCCCCAAAGTCTGAAAGGTCAGGAGCTGAAGCTGCACCTGAAGCTGCAAAATAGCAGCTGTACTGAGGATCCTCAGTGGCTTCTCACCCACAGGGGATGAAGCTTATAATCTCCCAAATACTGGTCCCAAAGTCTATAGGGCACTATCCTCTCACTTTGTCCTAGGCATCTATGTGTTGGTAATTCTGTAAAAGCCACAACTGCTTGTGTTCTTGGGTCGCACCAGCAGGCTGCTTGTCTGGCTGCCCTGGGTCTAAAACCTCTGACTCATATGGTCCTGGGTTAGAGTCCCAGAGCATTGAGCTGACCAATCCCTGCAGTGCTGCCAGGATGTCCTCAGCGGGAGGTTAGCTTCTCTGTGTCGTCCTGTGGGTGCTGGAGCTCCTGAGGTTTTTCAGAGTCCCCTTTTACACAATTTTGAATTGGTATGGGCGAAAGCACTGTGGAAGTGCTGTTTCTACTCTGCCATATTGGCTCCGCCCTCCACACGCTCTGGGTTTTAACACAACCCCAAAAGCAAGCCAATACATTACCATTACACTCATCCAAGATGGTTGTTGATGTTACCAAGTGGGAGACTTGTATCTGCTGTGAGCAAAGAAAAATATCGTCAGCTTAAGCTGAGTATTTGGAGAATATAAATATAACCCCCCTGGAGTTCATCTGATTAACTTTCTGTCTATCAAAGGAGGTAGAAAAAAAAATTATACAATGGTGGTGAATTACCACTTTCCAAGTGAGGCCCAGTTTTACCCAGTTAGGAACCAGCAAACTTCTACAGTTGCTAAAATATTTTGAGAAAAATAATTCTTAGTGAATAGATTTCTAATCATTATCTTTTCAAACCAAGATCAAGTCTTTAAAAGTACACCACTCAAAGAGATATAATATGTCACTCACAAAGAGCCACATAACCAGAATGTTTTAACCTCATACTCAAGAATTTGTTATGTACTTTATAACTTGGCCCTACATTAAGTCCAAGTCTACCAAGTGGCAGGTACACATATGATATTAACCACATGGCCCCAGGTGAGGGAAATCATCTGACTAAATAGTGTGAATTCCTGACCTGAGCTCTTGAATTTTTAAGAGAAAAGGGGAGTTCCTGAACAGTGCTAACTTTTTGGAGAGAGATGAATATACATATTACCCCTAATGTTGGAAGCCACAGTGATGTGTGGAAGGGGAGGGTTGAGATAGGGAGTAGCAAAAGAGATGAATTTTGCCTTCCACTATAACTGTTACTTAGATAAAACACAAACAATTCCTTTAAAGTTGCCTAAGTAACAAACCAAGCTCTCAAGGTAATATCATATGGAGATCTCTGTGGATCTCTTGGGTGAAATGGGAATAAATATAAAATGAAAGCTTCCTTTCAAAGAAGCCCATATGTGAATCTCTTCTGGGCAAAAGGGAATTCAAACCTTTAGGTAGTACTATAAGGTTGAGTAACCTCTATCGTTCTCTGGGGTGAAATTAAAACTCACCAGGATATCAAAGGGTACTGATAGTGTTTTATGTATTTTCTCCAGGACTGAAATGAGAGCTATCCTGAACCAAATATATGTCTTATTATCTTGAGAGCTTTTAAGGAAGCGGGTAAGCTTTTAACCCAAATACATAGAGACCTAGATAGGGCTATAGTCAAATAATACTCTGAGACTTCCCAAAAGCAATCCAAGGTAGAGGGTCAGAATTATCCAGAGAGAAATATAATTTGGGGGGAGTCAGTTCCCAAGATAAAACCTGGTCTGTGTAAGGTCAGAGGGCCCCTAATGAATGTTTTTGGGATTTGAAGGTGAGTCAATTTGTTACTTTCAATATCAGAAACTTAAATAAGAGTTAATGAGCTGAGACAAGTTTCCTCATCTGTAAAATGATAGTCTTAGACTCGATGTTCCCTAATGTTCCCTCCAGCTATAATATCCTATGATTTTAGATCATGTAGTTTCTGGTGCCAATTTTCACATATATTAACAATGTATGTCTCCTGCTAACAGGGTGTATGTGAAACTTTTATAGCTTAACTGGGTGAACAAGGTCAGAAAAAATTTCAATTATCTACTGTGGAGGAAAGGGAATAAACTTTTTCCATGGTAGGAATTGTGTTTACAGATTAACATTTGCTCATTTTTTTCTGATAAATGAAAGAAATTTATTAGTAAAGGGAAGGGGTAAAGAAAGGAAGAAAGGAAAAAGGATAAAGAAATATATTGATATGAAAAAAATATCAAGAAGTGTCAGATAAACGACATGAACTTAGAATGAAAATGGAAAAAAAATAGATGTGAAGAAATACCAAAGAAGATTTGCACCATAAATTAGAAACTGACCTAAGAAGAAAAGGATATCATTACCTACTTTTTAGTCTTTATGATTATTGGAAACCTAAACTAGATAATTAGGACGAAATGGAAATAATAAGGAATGTTTAAGCTGATGGTGAAAGCTATCATAGAACTATAAAATTCCATATTAAAGGCGACAGCACATGATGAAGAAGAAGGCAAGTGGAGGGAAGAAACACCTGGGAACTTAAAGTATCATACTAGAATGAACAAACCAGAAGAAAAATACACTTTTGGAGTTAGCTGGTAATGATAATGGGAAAGAATGAATAGGTAAGTTTTGTATACACTGAAAGAGTTTTCCAGATTTTTTTTTCTATTGCTTTGTTTTGTTTTGTTTTGTTTTTAGAAGGGGGGATAAAGAATTATGGTTTTGGACATAAAGTATCTCTAAGATGTTTTTAAATGGAGGAATACAAGTATGGCAATGTTTCATAGAGAGAGGGTAAGCCTTGGAATCCAAAGATTTGAGCTTACGATCCATTTTGAATACATACTAACATATGAACTTTATCAGAAATAAAACAAAGATAATCTTTCTGTGCCACAAGCAACTTGGCAAGATGATAAATGAAAGACTGTTAGATTTTCTGCATTGGTAGAAGCAATTTTTTTCACCTAATGTTCCCTATATCAATATAGTCACAGGACCAATCCAAAAACCAAAAGATGAGTAAAGCACAATATGGAAATGAAAAGGGAAAACAGAAAAGAATGCAAAACCTTTAAAGTATAAAAACTTTATTCATCATGCCCATTTGAACTTAGTAGAACACTGCCTGGTCACAAAAGAGGGACTTGCATACCTCAATGAAACTATAAACTATGCTGTGCAAGATTACCTAAGATGGATTAGTCGTGGTGGAGAGTTCTGACAAAAGATGAAACACTAGAGAAGGAAATGACAAACTACTCCAGTACCTTTGCAAGAAAACCCCAAAGACAGTATTGCTTGGCCAGACTTTGGGAGATAGTGGAGGACAGAAGGGTCTGGTGTGCTATTATCCATGGGAAGCAGACACAACTAAACAAGTGAACAGCATTCAACATCCATGTCTACCCACTGGTATGGGTATCATTTTGAGAGAAAAAAAAATTTTGTCCAGTAACAACAGTATTACACTTACATTTATTCTAAATTTGGGGCATGTATCCATCTGGTATAATCGAACTTTGTAACCTGACTAATGTCTAATGTGAAAGTATTTGCAGATCCTATACTTGATTGTATGCCATCATGGGGGGAGAGGAAGAAGAGGGAGGTAAAGAAAATTTAAAACTCAAGGAATTGTGGAATTGAATCTTGTAAACTAAAAGTAAACAAATTAATAAAGACAAAAATAAATTTGGGGTATGCATTATGAATTCCTAGTTATCAATTTTACCATTGAATTTGCCAGTTAAAATGGAGTGATTCAGAATAACTAATATGTCTACTTTGCCTCATTCTGAAGAGTTTGGGAATGGAAATCTTTTTTTTTTATTTTTTTAAACAAATGCTTTGTTAACTTCTGTTTTAGATCATTCATTTCCGCCAGATTTAGAGTTACAATTTTTTCCCCCGTTTTTCCCCTACACGCCATCCCAGAATAGCAGTCCCACAAGATATCGCTTCCTCTGATCTGCTCTCTCCCATATCTTCTCCCATACCCGCTTTGACATTTCCGTTAGAGCAAGGTGAATCTCTGTGCCCCAATGCCTGCACATCTTATCTCCTAATTACAAGCAAAAGAGTATTAATAATAGTATTTATATATATTTGGAACATTTAATTTTAAAACTTTGAATTTCAGATCCATTCCCTTCCTCACTTGTCACCCATTCCCTCTGGGAAGATAAGTAGTTCAGTATATGTTGTACATGTCTAGCTATGCAAAACATTATCATAGTAGATATATTGTACAAGGCTGCTTATAATTCCCTCCCACCCATCCCACCCCCCACCTGGTCCATTCCCTACTTGATCCTGTCGCTCTTCTATAGTGGGTACTTCCAACCTCCCCTCCCCCCAAGGATGCCCTCCCATCCATCTTCCCTCCTCTCATCCCCCTTCCCCCTATTCAGCTGCAGGTTGAGATATCCCATTTAGTATGTATGTCATTCTCTCCCTGAACCAAATTCAATGAGCATGTGGTTTTGCCTTTTTGCCTTCCTATTCTTTCCATCCCCTACAGCCACTTCCCCTTGCTTCTTCTACATAAGATGGTTTACCCTACCCTGTCTCTCCCCATCTACTCTTGCCAATTTCCTCTCTCACCTCATAATTTCACCCCTTAAGTATCATCCCAGGAATGGAAATCTTAATGCTTTCACAACTTACTTGTCTTTTGTATTTTCTTTATCTACCTCTAGCACAGGTTCTTGTTTTTGGAACAAGTTCCCACAAAAAAAACCTTATTTTCACTTTTTAGGGAACATTCATAGTATCCTAGCACACTACCATGATTAAAGGAGGTACTCAAGGAAAAAAATAAAGACAATTGATTCCTCATAAGGAAAGACCAAAGCATAGTACTGAGTGCTTTTGTCTCCCCTTACTTGTGAAAGCACAAGACAAATGCAATTGAGTTGTATTCATTTTATGTTCAATATGATCCTCAAGAAAAAAAAGTTTGGCATATCTCTGTCAAATAATCTCAATTATTTATATTCTTTTATTATTTGCCTTTGAATACTTTGATAGGTAAGCAATGCTATTTATCTTTTGCTTCTCTCCTTGCCTTGAACTTTGCAAATCTGGATTCAGTTCCTCCTTTACCCCTGTTTCAGTGACAAGATTGTGAACAAGAGGGGTGGCTAGAGGTACAGTGAGTAAGAGCACCAGCCCCGGAGTCGTGAGGAACCTGGATCAGTTCAGGCTTCAGAAAATTAGCACCCATACATAAATAAATAACTAGCCATGTAACCTTGAGCAAGATACTTAACTCCAATTGCTTTAAAAAAAAAAAGGTTGTGAACGAGTCATTTCACTAAGCTGAATCTCAGTTTCTTCTGCAAAATTAGAATAATGCTACCCATATTACCTATCTTGAGCAACCTATTGCTACAGGAAATATATTTGGTATAATGAAGAGAGATTTGTAAATATATGAGTTGTTGGTATTGTGATGATGATGTCCAAGAGGAAGAGGAGAAGGAGGTGGAGGAGGAGGAGAAAGTGATGATGATGATGATGATGATGATGATGACATTTTTCTATATGTTTGAGGATTGCTTGGTAGCAGGGAGAAAAATCCTTAGCAGTTTACTTCATGTAGCATATAAATACATATTAAATGTTTTGCTTATTAATTGATATGTTGAAGTGAATCATATGTCCATATATTTTTTCATAAAAATTCATAGAAACTTATTAGAAATTCTTTGGAAATTAAAATGTCTTTCTCCATAAACAGTTTCAATGTAGTTCTTTATCTTTGATAACCCCAGAATCTCCCACAATTCTACTTTCTTCTAGGGTTCTATTATACCAGGAAGGTTAAGTCATTGGACTAAATTCTTAGACTTTCTTCTGGATGCATATAATAAGTACAAGCATAAGATGTCCTACATTTAGAAAAATACAGTATAGTTTTAGTTTTGACTTCATTCAGGTGGAAAAATGATCATCATAAAATAACTGGGAGACAATTTCAATATATATATATATATATATATGTCTTTTATCATCATTATTAGGAAAATTAATTTTGATGAATTGAGCAACAAAGCAGTTTTCAAATGGATGCTATAGATCAACATTTTTTTCCTTTGGATACATTTTTATCATAAATAAATGTCAGTAATGGTTGAACTTGAATTTTCCTGGGCTCCTTTAAAAAATATAAGCTGCTATTAGTATACTTAGCTTTCTGTTGTAAATGGCCAGATGCTATTATAAAGCTCACTCTCTTCTACCACTAGGCACAGGCTAAGAGACTCATTCACTGGATATGAAATTCCAGAAGAGCTACTAAGTGATAATGGAACTCAATTTACAACACTGAATCTCCAAACCTTTCTTAGCTCAAATGGAATGAAATACATTCAATTTTGCCTTACACAAGCATGCTGCTAATGGCCTCACTGAGCACTTTGGGTAGTTGCTCATATAAACACTGTGTGCTTGAAAATGAAGACATACAATGGAACAGCAACAGGCCAATGGACAGATGTCCCTCCTTGGACCTTTAGCTTTTTATTTTTCTCTATGTGAAATCCCTGTGATACTTGAAGTAAAAAATTGTAGTCTTGTTTGGACCTCTGGGAACTAGGCAGGCCAAAGTATCATTTTTGACTCAAGATTGTTTAAAGGAGAGGGCATATGGTCAAAGAGGCATGCTTTTCTGATGTACCTCAATTAGTGGCTTGAAATTTTTCAAGGGCCTATGGGGATAGTTACTATTTCCTTTGAGGGACAAAACAGGGGAGTGGTAATTCTGATTACCTGAATTATATACTGTATTGCTAGCTTCAGTTTGTTCCTACACATATTGGTGCCCATAATAAGAACCTAGGTTTTATTTAAAATATAATTGCTAATATCCACCCAATGCCTGCTTGAAGGGGAATATATATATTATGAGCTGAGAGAGATTCTTAATTAAATAAGGGCAGTTAATGAGTTTGGGCAAGAAATTTGGCACAGGGATGAATTTGAAGAGCTAAATTCTACTCTAGAGGATTGTTGGAAGGCAGAGCCAAAATTAGAATGAAAATCTTTGGAGGAAAGGAGTTTCATCCTGAAGAAGTTTGCTTCAGGCAGTTCCAGAAAGAAAAGGCTGATAGCTCTGAGACTCAAGTTAAGAAACAGACCAATGACTCACAGTTAAGCCTATGAGGTTAAGTTGTAAAGAGTAAAGTAATGTGTATATCAAATTCCCAATTTGACTTTGTTTAGAAATGGCTGAATAAGAGTTAACGGATCAAACTCGTTATTCCAAGTCATATAAATCTCTTCCTACCTCTAAGAGGAATGGCAATTTGATTCTTTCTTGCTTAACTTTTCTATTCTACTTTACTTTATTTTACATCTTACTTTCTTGATTAGACTACAAACTCCCTGAGAACAGGGACCATGGCCTTACTTCTTTGCATCTTTACTGTGTCTAGCATATAATGGACATGCACTAAATATTCATTACATCTCTTCCTGATGTGGTTTAGGGTTGTAACCTGAACCTCATCACTACCATCCCTTCTTTACAAAAATTGGGATGGGGGATTACAGAGGTAGAAAACTGTGTATAATAATGTTAGACTTGTTTGATGTGTTTATTCTTTGTTGTAAAGAATAACATTCTGGGATGGAAGAAGGAAGGAAGGAGGGAAGGAAGAAGAAACAATGTATTAAAGACAAGAAAGAAATATTTTTTAAGGTAGAAGTGCTAAATGCTTTAAATATTATCTTATTTGACCTTCACAACAGTGAGTGATATTATTATTCCCATTTTTGTACCTGAAGAAACTAAGGAAGACAAGTTAGTGACTTATTCATGGTCACTGAGCTAGTAACTGTCTAAGGTGATTTTGAACTCAAGTTTTCCTGAATTTAGGACCAGGGTTTTTTGTACTATGCCACTCAGCTGCGCTTGGGATAGAAGTGATATATTCAGAAATGAAGGTGATCATAAATAGATAGTAGATAGATAGAGACAGATATACACACATATATGTATGTTTATATATATACATACACACACACACACATATATATATATAAATGAAAGTTTAAATATTTAAAAAGTTTTTTTTTATGTATGCACCCATTAATGAAGAATATTTTTTTTCCTTTTCTTATTTTCCATGTATTGGTTTCATATGAATTATTCATGACTGATAAAGTGAACTAAGTTCTTCATGCCTCCTATCATGGGTTTTTGTACTTTTTCCCTTAGAACACTGTTGAGGTATTAGCCTAAGACTTCCTAGTTGTCCAATTCAGAGTCCCTGGTCTAAATAGCTCTTGGGCTAGGAGCAAAGCCACTGAAAGCAGAGAATAGAGGGGGAAAGCCATAATGTAAGTTAGAGAGCTAGCAAACCTAGCTAGGACCTGCCTCAACCCTCCACAATGACAGCAACATCACAATTATTATATCCATTAAGATGGGAAACAGGAGTCTGGCCTCGATTAGTACTCAGGCTGTTTCCGGGAACAAATCATTCACTGAGAACAATTTGTTCCCCACCACCACCACAATATGCTGTGGAAGTACAAGTCTTTTATATTGTCTCTTTCCTGTAAACCAGTTAAGAGGCTCCCTAACCTATGTGGCCTTGAGGGGTCTTTTTGGATTTTTAAACTGTTAGCTGATGTTTCAAGTGCAAGTCATTAAAAACATCCCTGAAACCTGTACCAGTGCCAACCTTGCTACTTAATTACTCCCTAGAAGGTAGAGGTGCATTTTCACTTTCCCATCCCTAGGAAGCCCTTGAGTGGTTTGTAACTAATGGTGTCTTCAGGAGACAACATCTGCCTCTTTGCTCTTTCCTAAATGGTTTCATAGTAGCCAGAAGCAGCTAATGCACCTTGTCTATAAGGGCCTCATTCTCTACCCGGCCTTTCTATCTAAAAGTGATGAGGTACAGGATTTGAGGCTTGTTCAAGCTGTGTGTGAGCTTGGAAACTCCACTGACAAGCTGATGTGCTTGCCTGGGCTGCTGCTAGTCAACAGGTGTTGTGGAGAAACATGCTGGCATTATTGGGATGAGGAAAGAAATGGAAATGTTAGTGTTCTGTGCGTTCTCCACCCTTCCCTATTCAAACTCCACCCATGACTTCTTTCATCAAATAATAAAAAGTTAAATTTAATTTAAATCCAGACATATATACAAAATGCTCTGAATGTCTCTCAAAGACCAGTCGGGTTCCTCATTACCACAAGGATGAACACTAGGCAAAGAATTTGATTCAACCTTGATGGAAGAAATATCATTTAGCATGTGGTCAGCAGTCATATAGTATCACAGAACTGGAGATGGAAGGAATCTTACAGGTCTTTGCACCTGGAACATTCAGTTTATAAATGAGAAAACTAAGGCTCAGGTTGATTAAGTGATTTGTCCATTATTGTAGGATTACCAATTAGGATGAGGAAGGACCTTTATGTTAAACCCTTTATTTTAGAGATGAGGAAATTGAGGTCTAGAGAAGCTAAGAGATGAAAGATCAAACAAGTAATAAGTGTTAAAGGTGGTATTTGAACTTAGATTCCCCTCTCTTTGGAATCTGTGCTTCTTCCTCTGTCAGATTGACTCCTTTAGATGGAATAAAAATATATGGCAATGCTTATTCAGAGAAAAGACAACAAATGCCTATGAAAAAATAACTGATGTAATGCTTTAAGTCAATGAATATGCATTTTATGGGGTGCTATCTGTGTGCCAGGTACTGTTCTAAACATTAAGTGTGGAAGTTTGCAAAGTGCTTTTTCATTTACTATTGTTCCCATTTTATGGATGAGAAAATCAAGACACAGATAAGTAATTTGATTGAATCACTTATGGTCATGTAGCTACCACATGTTAGAGGTGGAATTTGAATAAAGATATTCCTGACTTTGGTCCAGCATACTATGTATTATACTTGACAATTTCTCTGGAAATATTTTGTTTGAAATCAATTTTTTAATGAGTCTCATAAATTTGTGGGGGGGGGGGTGGGGGGGTGGGTGTGTATCAGTTTTAAACTTAATTTGTAGGTAACCGGTCTCCAGGTTTCCACCATGATTTGAAAAGGCCCAGGGTCTTTCTAAAATTTTCATTTCAAAGCACAGGCTCTGGCCAAGCTTGCAAAGCTAGAAGAATCTTCATGGCTGGAATGGTCCAGAAAGGGATGGGCATTGCAAGTCATTTAGAGACCAGGCTGAAGACTCATTAACAGAAGGATGGCCACCAGATGAAGAATTTGATTTAGTTTCAGCAGCCCATGACATCATATACAAGAAGCATTTTGAGAATTTTTAGTTGAATCAGGAGAGGGACAAAGTTTTAGCAATCAAATATTTTAATTGACACATGAAAATACCTTCTTATCAAGATAGTGGGGTTTCAAGTAAGAAGAACTACAGGTGAAAGGCTAAAGTCTTCCAAGGTATGATCTTTAGCCTGAGCAATGTGGCTGCTAGTAAGAATGTGGCTGTAGATTAAAATAGGCGGGACTGATTCTACCAACTTTTCCAGAAAACCAAATTTAAAAACTAAAGGTCATGGTCAATGTTTCCTTCCTTTGTCAGACTTTAAAACATTTTCTAGATAAGGACTAGTTTATATCTGAAATATAGCTGATCCATCTCCTCCCTATTCCCACAGCTACCACAATGGTTCAGGACCTCATTACCTTTTGCCTGAACCACTGCAATAGTTTTATATCAATCTTTCCTATCTCTGATCTCTCCTCCCCTGTTTCCTCAACCTGCCTCAAACTACCTGCCATTAAATTTCCACTCTAGCCAGTTTTCCAAATTTATCTTTGATCATCCTTTCAAATTCCAAGCATAATGTATTTCATGAGATAAAATCAAAGGTTAAAGTTAATTTAAATTCATATATGTGTGTATTCAAAAACTTGATGGGAGAAATATTAACATGCATGTTTAAAATATATTCCCTATATTAATAGTCACATAGTGTTTAAACTATTGAGTGACTCTCCACTGTCTCCTTAATAAATTCCCAGTACTTAAGGCCCTACGTGATCTCCTCACCTTCCACCATTTTAGCATGCTTTCCCATACTGTCATTCATGTTAGTTCATGCTATAGACAAATTAATTGGATCACATTTTATTAAGCAAACTTGAATTGAATTTTCCTATATCCATACCTTTCCCACCTCAGACTGTTCTCCCCACCACCACCTGGTATAGGAATGTAAATTTTTAAGATCTTCCCTGCCCCTAGGTTAAGTGCACTAGCAACCTGTGGTGGGAGGCTTGTTTTTCAGGAAGCCCACACCTTGATATTTTGTGATTGGGCAGTGGGTCAAGAAGGTTGTTACAATCTCCGAGCCAGGAGAAGGCTATATAAGCCCTGATGGGAGGCTTTTGCGGGCTCATTTTGAGAAGTGTTGTGTGATTTGACCAGACAAGACTCTGGGCAGCCGTTGAGAGTCCCCCAGCTTTGGAAACCCAGATTTTGATGCTTCCCTCTCTGGTAACTGTGATTTGGTATGGATGTAATGGTTGGGTAGTTTGGAAGCCTGTTCTCTTGATCTGTTTCTCTGTCTTGTAACTTCTGTCTGTAAACTCTGAAGTTTGGGTGCTGACCTTTTGCCCCTGAACTAGGTAAAGGATATATGTTTGACTCATTAAAGTAAGCTCGTTAACCCATTTTGTGTTGCTTTCCTTTAGAAAAGCAGATCTAAGAACCTGTGTTGGCAGCCACCATGGGGTGTTGGGGTGCTTGCTGCTACAAAATCATGACAATGTGATATAGTAAAAAGTTCTTTCAAGACTCCTGGCCCAACACTCTATCCACTGAGTCATCTAGCTTCCCCTGAACCCCAGAGTGCTACATAAGTGTTCATTACTTATTGGTATGGTATGAGAATAACATGAAGACTACAACAATGAAATTAGTGAAGAGTTTATAATGGTGAAATTAAAAGCAAACATGAATGTACCCACCCACTTATTTTTTGAAATTCACTTGAGGATTTCTTTGAACTGAAAGAAATATCTAAGATAACTAAGAGTTTAAAAAAGTTTACACAAACTTAAAAAGAATTTGTGATAAAACTATGAGTTTCACTAGCTCCATTTCTGGAAATGTAACAAGACTTTGAAAGCAGAATCTATACCTTACTGCATTGCAACCTTGGTCAAGTTACATAATTTCTCTGTCTCATTTTCCTCATCTGTGAAATGTGTGGATTAGTTTTAGATGATCTCTTAGTACACACCTGCTATCAATATATCATCTCTTTACTTCATCAGATGCAATGATTTAAAATACTAAATGACAGAGGGTCCTAAAATATTCTCTCATTTCCATCCTCCTTTCTTTCCTTACTTTAAAATAATATTTTAGTTTATATAATTCATTTCCATAAGATTTTAAGATAGAAATTTTCTCCCCATTTTTCCCCTATCCACCACCGAAAAACAGCAATCCCACTGAATATCCCTTCCCCCAATATGCTCTCTCCCATATCTTCCTCCATGCCCCCTCCAACTTTCCAGAAGGGCACTATTTGGACATAGTAGAGATCCAGTAGGGATCTCTATGCCCCAGTGTTGGCATATATTACTTCCCAGTTACATGAAAAATAATAATTATAATAATAAAATATTTTAAATATTTTAAACATTTTATTTTAAACCTTTGAATTCTAGATTCTTTGCCTACCTCCCTTGTCAACCACCCTTACTGAGAAGATAAGCTATTCAATATAGGTTGTACATGTGTAGTTAAGCAAAACATTTCCATAGTGGATATATTGTGAAAGACTGACTATAATTCTCTCCATCCTATCACACCCCCCACTATTTCTATTCTCTACATTGATACTGTCCCTTTTCAAAAGTGGGTGCTTCCAACTTCCCTCCCCCCAGCCTGCCCTCCCTTCCATCATCCTCCCTCTTGTCCCCTTCCCCCTACTCTCCTGTAGGGTGAGATACCCTATTTAGTGAGTATGGCATTCCCTCCCTAAGCCCAATCCAATGAGAATAAGGTCAACTTATTCTGTTATACCTTCCTATTCTTCCCCTACATTGTAACAGTTTTCCCTTGCCTCTTCTATATGAGATAATTTACCCCATTCTGTCTCTCCCCATCTCCTCTCATTATATTCCTCTCTCATCTCTTAATTTAACCTTTTAAGTATCATCCCTTCATATTCAATCAATCCTGTTCCTTGTCTATGTATACCTGTACACATATATACACACACTCACATATGTATTCATAAGTCCATATATCCTCCTATATATATATATGTGTGTGTGTGTGTGTGTGTGTGTGTGTGTGTGTGTGTGTGAGTATACATTTCTATTCCCGTCAACTCTTCTCATACTGAGGAAAGTTTCAGAAGTTACAATTCATTTTTCCATGTAGGAATGTAAGTATTTCAACTTCGATAAGTTCCTCATGATTTCTTTTCCCTGTTTGCCTTCTCATGCTTTTCTTACTTCTTGTATCTGAATGTCAAATTTTCTATTTAACTCTGGTTTTTTCATCAAGAAGGCTTGAAAGTCCTCTATTCCATTGAATGACCATTTCCCCAGAAACATGATACTCAGTTTTGCTGGGTAGGTGATTCTTGGTTTTAATCCCAGCTCCTTTGACCTCCAGAATATCATATTCCAAGCCCTACCATCCCTCGGTGTAGAAGCTGCCAGATCCTGTGTTATTCTGATTGTGTTTCAATAATATTCAAATTGTTTCTTCTTGGTTACATGCAATATTTTCTACTTGATCCATGAATTCCAGAACCTGGCTATAATATTCCTAGGAGTTTTCTTTTGGGGATTTTCTTTCAAGAGGTGATTGGTAGATTCTTTCAACCTCTATTTTGCCTCCTGGTTCTAAAACATCGGGGTGATTTCCCTTAAGAATTTCTTAAAGCATGATTTCTAGGTCTTTTTTTATCAATCAACTTTTTATTAAGGGGCTTTTATGCACTAGATGAGAGGATACTAGTTGCTTAGAAGAGCTTACATTCCCCTGGGATGGACAAACCCAAAGACAAAGAGAGACAGCAGGACTGGCACAAGAATGACCCCCCAGAAGCAGGTGACAGTCTGCAAGAAGCTGGGGGACTCAGAAGGGCTTCCAATGACAGGGCTCAAGGAGATTTGTAAAGAAGTGGAGGTCTTGGGGAAGAACTGCTGCAAAGGTGCAGAGGTGGGAGATGGACAGTCCTGTGAGTATCAAAAACAAGTTTGTCTGGGTCCCAGTCAGCAATATCCAGTCGGGTTAGGCTGGGTCAGGGCAAACAATGTCCAGTGTGGCCAGGCTGAGTCAGAATGGGCAATGTCCAGTGTGGCTAGGTTGGGTCATTGCAGCCACTGTCCAGTGTGGCTAGGCTGTGTCAGGATGGCCAATGTCCAGCATAGTCAGTGTCCATTGTGATCAGGCTGGGTTGAGTTGGACAATATCCACAGGGCCAGTCTGTGTTAGGGCGGCCACTGTCCAGTGTGCCCAGGTTGGGCCCGAATGGGCAATGTCCAGTGTGACCAGGCTGGGTTGGAGTGTAGGTTCTTTTTTTGATCATGGATTTTAGGTAGTCCAATAATTGTTAAAATTACCTCTCCTGGATGTATTTTTCAGGTCAGTGTTTTTTTTCCAATGAGATATTTATTTCACATTGAC